>CAAKHC010005911.1:2949-15179 GCA_901007825.1 Macroramphosus scolopax | reverse complement strand
TCTGCAGCTATACAGGACAACAAACCCAGTCTGTCAGTGGTTGTCCCAGTCTGATTAGAATTATATAAAAGGTTTAGAATACATTTGCATTCATGTGTATGTTTGCAGATAATTTATTGTGGAGTCGCCATGGCTACTGAGCTCAGCATTAACAGATTCCAGCTGTGAATTGGAAGCACACATTGAGAGTTCAATAGCAGCCTTTGTTCCACTGAGTTGGTGAGTCAGAGGAGAACTGGGGGCGGGGGGGGGGGGGGGGGCGGGGGGGGGGCTTGGCAGAGCAAGAGGGAGAAATGATACACTGGAGGCAAGTTACAGAGACAGTTAAATGTTGGACAGCCGTACCCAGTCCTCTTTTGTGGGGGGAAACTGAAGCTCTTTGGTGGGCGCTTTCCTGAGAGTTATCTCAACCAATAATTATATTTTATAAAATTACCAAATACCCAAGTGGAAAACTATTGATGACACATCATCTTCAAACATTGAGTTGTCCAAGAGATGTTCTTGATTATAAAATCGCAGTTTCTAGTCCGACTGTTGAGTTCACCTCCCAGTGAGTTGAGGTGGGTGGTGTGGGAACGATGCGGTGTTCAGCTACCCCATCTTTGGCATGTAAGAGATGTAACAGGGACCTGAGGTTGGCCCTGGGAAAATATGAGGAATATTCCAGAATGACTTTCCAAACCCAACGGAAAGTGGGTTTGGAAATATGTGTGCTTCATGTGACTCATGTGCCGTGTTCGTGAGCTGTCTTAGAGCTGAAAGAAGAGTAGCAGCATGCAGTAGCAGCTTGATGATGAAGGAATGTTACTGCAATTGAAACACATTTTAAATACTCGTGATTATTAGCACCGTATGTTTCATGGTTGTATGAGCCAGCATCAGCCCTTCCCCGAGTTATTCAATGTTCACGGTCGTGGCGCTGATAGTGACCAGATTTGGGCGTAAGCACATTCTCATTAATCAGTCACACAAAAGCTCTTTACAATCTTTGATGTTTTTCTTTTATTGTTCATGTTGAGACTCGTCTCTCCGCCACTCAGTGGGTGTAACTCCAGTACCAGTTCCATAGTGTGCATACCCTCTATACATATGCATATTTACATTATCACTAGCAGATTAACTCTTGGTGTCCAGATTGTATCGCCTAACAATGAGTCTATTTTTAACTGACCTACACAGTGAGATGATCTGTTGACCTTCCTCAGGGCATTAAACCAGCAGTCTTTGTAAACTGTACTGATGTTTTAATGTCTCTATCTGGTAGCACCCAATGTTAGTCAGCACGTTTTATTAATGAGGTTTACAGTGCACTGAACAGTAGTATTGTACTTTTTAATGCCATTATCAAAGGCAAACTCTCTGTTTAAAGAGAAGAAGCTGTCTGCAGCAGAAGGTGTTGATAACACTGAGTGAGACGCAGCAGATCGGCGAGGCAGCCGTCAGACCAGATCCAGGACCAGTCATCACACACAGTCTTACTTTCTTGACAATGACATTCTAAACGCGACAGATCGATTCCATTTTGAGCTCGCTCTAACTTTGCGCTCATTCCAAAAGATTCATGAGCGACTGTTTCCACTTTGGCCACTTCTACCTGGTGCCAGTCGTCCAGCAGCTGTCGGCAAGCGGCTTGACGTTCTGCTGAGTAAGCAGTTCAGTTGCAGCCAATACAGGTTTGTAATAGAGCTGCCGTAAAGTTGGAATTCAAAGACCAGAATTTGTTTCAATGGCTGAACTCAACGTGCCGAAGGCCTCAATTCCTTTCGAATTGAGATAGAGAGTGAGAGGAGAGAGAGCAGGGCTGGAGTTTGTAGGACGGGTAGCTGGGTGGATGCTCTGTCGCAGGTCAGTGATCATACTCACATAACTTCCTTATCATCCGTGCTGGCACCTAGAATGAGAGCGATAATAGACGTTCGGCAACATTGCACAGAGAACCTTCCGCAGCACACCCAGTAATGGTCTGGGACTGCGATACATCAGGCGGTGGTTCCCAAAGCTGCCTCTGTCCAAACAAGAAATCTGATCTCTTATCTAGGAATCTGGTATTTATTTTATTAGGAAGCCCAAGCTGTAGTAATCCAGAGTTGAGACTACGTGGCAGAGTTGTAGTCTTACAACTTCTCTGAGCTTCCATTAGGGCGGTTACCCACTCAAAATACTAATAAGATAAGATAAGATAATCCTTTATTCGTCGGGGAAATTTACAGCATTACAGCAGCAAAGTGGACCGTGCAAACAATAAAGGGCATTATGTCATAAATACAGATGTAAAGATGAATCCTAAAAATAAAAACCAATGAGTGAGTGTATAAAAGTACAACTGATATAATAAATAAGCTCCATAGAAACTGTAGTATTGACATTAAATGGGACCGTGTCTGCCCCCCCACACCTAAACCAGTTTAGGGCTCTGGCCTTTTAACTAAATATGGAAAGGATTTTTTCCGCTAGTTCTACTTTCTAACTTGTCTGTTGGGGCAAGTACATTTCTCTTCCACTTGCCGGACTCGTCCTGGATAAGCAGACAAACTAATGTCTAACCCTCTACAAATAATGTGGATAGAGTGCAGCTGTCGGAGGACACCAGATAAAACAGATGCAGAACGGGACGAGTCTCGGTTCCTTTGGCAGCCCGACGGGACCGGGACCGCTGCAGAGGAAATGCCCTGTTGTAAAGTTCAAAGTGGTTTTGGCTTTGTTTGGCTTTTTGAGTTTGTTCCTTAGCAACGCTGAAACACACATGTACTGTATATACTGTTTACACACACACTAACACAAACACACGTCGGGCAAAAGCTGCATGGCAGCAGAGAACTTCCCTCTTACATGCACGCATGTTTCCATGACTTGAGGCCAGGACTTGGACCTGCTTCCACTCCCGGAGTCTTCAGGCCGTCATCCTGCACCTCTCACAGAGCTGGACAGCACAGCAGGACTTCACACCACCGTTTACAGAATGATCTTCAGTTATCTTGATGATGCGGAAGGCTTTTCATGCTTCATATCTTATTAACTTTAAAGTTATGAGAATCCTACAATGACAATTCCAAGACAGGATGAGAACCCAGTATCGTGCAGACAAGCGCCTCAGTGAACTGACGACATACAGTCTTCACTGTCTGCAGGAAGTAAATGCTGCCCCCCCCCGAAACGTGTCCCGGGGCCCCTCAATGCTGCTCGCAGCGCTAGCTGAGTGTTATAATCTGCACATCAAGAGCTTAATTCATTTTCTTTTAGTTTTGTTGTTAATTCAGACAAATATAAGATCAGGTAATATCTTCCTTTATTAGCCCCATGGCCGGGAAACCTACAGTATTACATGAACAGACACAAATTAATGAGTGACTTTCTATACTAATTACTGTCAACACCGATATAAGAGAGCAATAATTAACAGAAAGTCAACACAATGATTGTCACGAAGATATTTCCCCTTTAATGTGCTCAGGAAAACACTGTTCTAGCCATTGTATGTTGTGTAGAACTGTAGGAAAGGGACCCGTCAGACCCGTCAGACTCCCTTTAATGCAACTGAATGTCAACTGTATCTACTGGAAGATGGCTTGAAGAGACCCGAGGGCCTCATGGAAAGGAACAGAGTCACTGGGTGGTGCCGAGTCAAAGTCATTCAGGAAGTGGAAAGTACAACATACGTTCAGTATTGGAATATAAAAGCCGTCGATGATGGTGGTTGAAAGCAGCCCAGTATAATTACCCCAAATGTCATTACAGGCTCGAGAGACTGTTCTGTTGGATTTCAGACGTATTGTCACTGTCGGTGGTTTCATCATTGCAGGCTTGTATTGTGTCCTGATGGTGTCCTGATGGTGTCCTGATGGTGTCCTGATGGTGTCCTGATGGTGTCCGTGGGCCTCATGTATAACACACACACTCATTACCCTGCTCAGAAGAAAACAGATCACCTCACCAGGCTGATCTCTGGTTTTGATTTGAATTCTTCGCCTCAGGTTTAATGTTGAACGTTTGGCCCCCGACCTCCATCCTGAACTCTGTTAACCCCTCCCTGATGGAGGAGACACATTGTTCCTTTTGAACTGCATGCTGACATTGATTCAGTCATGCTGTCAAGGCGGGAAGTTTAATATCCAATAAGTTAAGTAAAGTCAATGTGAAAACCCCTCAGATAAGAACCGAGCTGGTGCAGTAGTGTGAATTGTTTTTGGTTTACTGAACTGAATTAAACTTTGATCACCTCACGTTATTTCTACATTCATATTGTCTTTCCTATATTGGAGTTTCAAATTGTTCTTAGTAACTTTGCTTGTAGAGTTTTCCTCATCTTCATTACTTTATCAATTATATAATAGAAGGTTATTTTCTGGATTTTGTTTCTATTTATGTTCTTTAATACAAAATGTTTAGGGGAACTTCCTCAAGTACTCATGACACAGTAAACATGGTGTTATTTGATTCAGAATGAAGAGAGCAAGAATACGTTTGCCAATCCTGTGAAACACAATGTTATCAGTTCATAGCCTAATGCACCTAAATTCATGTTCATTTTTCCAGCTTTCCAGTTTTGAAATGTGGGAGCAAACATTTAAATACGGGCTTGTGATGTCAACCCTCAGAATTCAAATTTTAATTTAAAGCAATGTTCCTGCAGCCAGCCTCAATAGTCTGGATTACTGACACTGAGTGTGGCAACCAGTCACAGTGTCGGTTCCTGGTCTTCATGGACGAATCGACGGCCACCCCCCCCCCCCCCACACACACACACACACACACACTCCACAACCCTGATCACTCACCTGCACAAACACATGACTCCAATGAACTCTGTCACTAGGAAGACTTCTGTTTCCCACACATCCGATGCCAGATTGTTCTTCGTTATTCCCATGCGAGACTCTCCTGCGTTCATCAGTTGGATCTCAGACTGTCCTGGCTCCTCCTTCTTCACCTGTTGCCCCAGAAACCGACTATGCCTTCTGTACCTGGCCACGAGGCTCCTGATTGACTATTAAAGGAGATTACCAACTGTACCTGTTGAGTGGTGTGCTGCATCTGGGTCGACCTTCGGTCCGTTACATGTCCTTTCACTGTGTCTTGGTCTTACAAGCTCCTGTGGAAATATCCGGCTCTGTAGGGTCACTATAGTCTCATATAGTATATCCATTTTATACTATTTTATACTTCTACTACATTAATGTTTGAGGATCCTGTAGTTTCTACTCCATTAGATTAAGTTTAGGACAGAAACAGTTTAGGCTCCTTTTGTGTGTGTGGAGCAGCTGTTACTGTGAGGACTAATACTTTGCTAAGGCCAGTCCATCTCCATCTCCAGCTAAGGCCAGTCCATCTCCAGCTAAGGCCAGTCCATCTCCATCTCCAGCTAAGGCCAGTCCATCTCCAGCTAAGGCCAGTCCATCTCCATCTCCAGCTAAGGCCAGTCCATCTCCAGCTAAGGCCAGTCCATCTCCAGCTAAGGCCAGTCCATCTCCATCTCCAGCTAAGGCCAGTCCATCTCCATCTCCAGCTAAGGCCAGTCCATCTCCATCTCCAGCTCCAGCTAAGGCCAGTCCATCTCCATCTCCATCTCCAGCTAAGGCCAGTCCATCTCCATCTCCAGCTAAGGCCAGTCCATCTCCATCTCCATCTCCAGCTAAGGCCAGCAGTCCATCTCCATCTCCATCTCCAGCTAAGGCCAGTCCACCTCCATCTCCAGCTAAGGCCAGTCCACCTCCATCTCCAGCTAAGGCCAGTCCATCTCCATCTCCAGCTAAGGCCAGTCCATCTCCATCTAAGGCCAGTCCATCTCCATCTCCAGCTAAGGCCAGTCCATCTCCATCTAAGGCCAGTCCATCTCCATCTCCAGCTAAGGCCAGTCCATCTCCATCTCCAGCTAAGGCCAGTCCATCTCCATCTCCAGCTAAGGCCAGTCCATCTCCATCTAAGGCCAGTCCATCTCCATCTCCAGCTAAGGCCAGTCCATCTCCATCTCCAGCTAAGGCCAGTCCATCTCCAGCTAAGGCCAGTCCATCTCCAGCTAAGGCCAGTCCATCTCCATCTCCAGCTAAGGCCAGTCCATCTCCATCTCCAGCTAAGGCCAGTCCATCTCCATCTCCAGCTAAGGCCAGTCCATCTCCATCTCCAGCCATTTATTCACGTTTTATCCGGTGGAAATAAGTGTGTTGATGGAATCATCCTGGTGAGTGAGCCGTTTGTTCCGAGTGCTTTCAAAGGCGAGGCCACCAACTCCCAGAAGCTGGTTAGAAGAGTCATATGCTTTTATTTCATAATTAAATAAACACTCAATACTGTATGTGTTCAAGTTTTTTGGGGCTCAAGATGTATTTCCTCTCCTTTTCATAATTTCCACACAGTAGGAACTTGGCAGATTGATGTCAAAAGCAGAACACAACCTGTACACGAAAGAAAGTGCTCAGTTTTTTGTTTTGAAATTAACAAAAGAAAATGAGAAACTCTAATCTGTCCTGCGACACACCTAAAATAATAGCTGTCAGTCTTTAATGAAGGAAACAAAAGTCACAGCAGATAATAAAAGGCAGCACATGTGAAGTCACCTTGATGGCGAACACACACACAAAACTATGTACCACACATGTCAGCTCAGCTTTGACATCAAGACAATTGTCGAAGGACCTTTAATGACGGATCAGGGTTTCATGGTAAAGGGTCTGTGTTAGGTTGGTGCTCGTTCACGAGGTAATATCAGCAATACATTTCCCCTAAATGATGAAAACATGTTTGGATCTGCTCACTTGAAGCCACAAGATGAATTAACACATTGAAAAAAACATGAACGTACAAAGTTCATAAGGATAATTCAGTTGATGATTTTTATTAAAGAAGCATTTCATTCTTGAGCTTTTCGGGACGATCGAGCCGCATAGGAGAAGTTAATTTCCTCTCTGCTAGGCTACAGTGGTTGCCTAGCAACACCATAACAGAGCAGTGGTTTGCAGGAAATCTGTAATGGCTTTCAGACAGCAAAACATGGATACAACAGCCCAGAGTTATAAAGACTTCCAGATGGGACATTTGGTGTCTCTCTTTGCATCTAATGAATTAGAATTATAGTTCAACAGGAGAGGTAGTTCAGTGGGAAAATAGAGGTGGATAGAGCTCAGTTGTACAACCTTAAATGAAAGATATGTGGAGGAGTAAAGTTCATTTCACAGCAATCTGTCCTCTGGGAAGAAAGTCTGTTTTAGCTCAAAGATAGAAAAAGGCTCCAGCATTCCCACCTCCACTGGGCTTGGCCTTGTTTCAGAGTTCAGCTGCTTCCAGCTGCTGAGGGTCACTGTTCCTGTTGATAGTCAGCTGAGGATTCCACTATAAATATTCCCATATTTATCATAAAATAGTCCGTACCCTGTACCTGTACTTGACCTGATCGAAGTTACGAGTGCCCACGAGAGGGCTATCGGATTACTAGACGAGGGTATATAGCATTTAAAGCTCAATTCTTAGAAAATAATTGAGAAGCACTGCACTATGGCAAGACAGGGTCACCTAGTGGTGACAGGAACTGACCTGTTTGAACTGTGATGTTCTGAACCAGTGGGATGACGGACTGATCCTCAGGTGTGGTCCCCTGAGCCAGAAGACCTTGATGATCCATCTTGGAGGATGGAGTGTTGTGATGACACGTGTTGGAAGGGGCGGGGCTACGGATTCAGTGATCTCACCATGAAGAACACGACTGCTGTAACTCAGCTCTACATGCACTGATCTTTCTGACACTGGACATGTTTGATCATCACATCTGTGTTTCAATAATGACGCAGCTGAAGGTGATTACAACACGACGACTGCTGCACACCCGACACGCGTGGACGGCCCGTTTCAATGCTGCTGGCAGCGCTAGTCTTATATTATATTTTCGGTTGCCATTTCAGTTGTCAGTCCTGGAGGTCAGTCCTGGAGGTCAGTCCTGGAGGGTGGCATACACATAGCCAGGTATTCCAGAAACCAAGCAGCAATTCATGAATGAATGCAAACCTAACCTCTCCGAACAGTAAACATCATTCACGACCCGAATTCAAACCTCTTCTGGGCGTCAACAAAATTCAGCATGTTTGAGCAGTTGCTGTCACAGGGACAGTTTCTGTGAAGCATATTCCACAGCCTTAATCAGAAATGCTATTGCAGCTTAATGGAATGTGTCCATCTGCCATGTGGTGATGCCTCCACCATCCAGGTTCCAGGTTCACCATCTACAGCACAGTCGTTTTCAAAGTTCTGTCTGACCCGAGATGTATTGCTGAGCAGAAAACAGCAACAAACTGCAGTACAGCAGAAGCATATCCCACCCTTCCATCAAACATTGTGCACTGTAGTAGTCTAGTATTGGTAGTGCTTAGTGTTAGTGTTACTCACCATCTGTCACACAACAGTTTATATCTGAAGACTTGTGTAGATCGATAGAAGTAGCAGAGTCGGTCCGGTGACTGCAAAAGCATGCCGGAAGTGAATTTGTTTCATTTGCTTTAACGAGACCTCAACTATCCTAAATATACCTATAAATAAATGTTTTTGTGTCTTGTGCATCAGAATCAATGGACAGGATAGATTGTGGCCATTTGATCATTATTGGCATCGTGGTGATAACATTTGGCTTCATGCTGTTTGGTACTGCGGAGGTAGCAGTGGCGTTGTTAGGCCTAATTTAGGGGGGCTGTAGCCTCCCTAAAATAAGCCCCCCCCAAACAATTTGGCATTCTTTTTTATTTGTCTATTTCCCTTCACTTCACAGTGTAAGCTGAGACAGAGATGTGCTTCATTACCACCTGTTCATATAGAGGACGTCCACATGAAGAAGATCCAGTCCATGTTCTCACTGCACCATCCGAACCTGCACTGATGACAGCAGCTCAGGAGACCTGAAGCATCGATATACGCAAGTTTTCTTCTTTCAAGAAGGTAAGTCTTCATCACTGCTGGTGGTAACAATTAGTCAGCTCCAGCTAACAGCTGAGAGTCCATGGAACTAATGAATCAGACAAGAACCTGGCTAGTGCGCTAAGTCAGTTAGCTGAGCTCATTCACGTTTCATTATCATCAGTGGATAATAATACTCACTAAATAATAACCCCTCCACCTGTAGGAGTCAGGGTGGAGGTCCGCTGAGAGGGAGAGGGGGGAGACATCTACTGCAAAGGTCAGTCAAAAGGATTTCACCGTATAGTCATTTGTGATGCAGACAGTCTTATTAGAATTTTCTGGAACTCAGTATGGATATCAATGTCAAGGTGCACCATATAAGACTTATTGAACTTGAGCTTTTATTGAGGAGAGGCAAGATTAGAAAGTGGAGAGAGCCCAGAGATATACAGTATATGAGCCGACTTAGCCTTTGGGGGTTCCATTATAGTACGACTTTAATTCAAGTAATTTAATAATATTATTCAGGGCTTGAAATTACGACCACTTTAGTCTGAGACTTCAAAATATATTTGGAAGCAAAAATTGTTGTGTGAGCGAAAGTCACCATCTGGGCTTCTTCACTGGTGGTTGTGTAATTCTAGTACAGTGTCATACAGATGTGAGACAAAGATCTTCCAGGGGCAAAAGGTTTGCGCTCACGAGCTCCTCATCCTGTGCACCTCCTGGGGGCCAAGCCCCCCCATGTCCTCCAAACCCAGTGACGACCCTGGGAGGTAGCACACATCGTAGTGTACTGCAGGCCTGAACTGGCAGGGGGGGTCAGGGGAAGCACTGATCACGGATAGAAGGTGCATGTGTGTGATTTTGTCACGTGTCAATGAGTTTGTCTGTATGAGAGAGAGATTTTATAATAATTAAATTATTAAAAAATAGAAAATCTAAATGACAGAAAATGTTGACGTGGTCGGCCTCCACAAGTGATTCACTGTGTTGGAATATCCAGTCGGAAGACAAACCAGTCGTTTCTTTACTGGCGGCCAGGTTAGGCAACATTTAAGGGGGGTTAACACTCTTCGTTTGGCTCTGCATTGAATTGACGTTTCTTCGTTAGCACAGTTTGGAGACAGCTGTGTTTACTGTTTCCAAGCGTGAGCTTTTCCAACTTTATTGTGAGTTGTTATTGTAACCATGACAACACATGTCACATAACCTTAAGAATGTAATAACTAAAGCCCAGGCCAAGAAAGGTTTCCTAACTAGTGCATGAACCTTAACAGACCTCAACCAACACTGACACATCACAACACATCAACTGGTGTAAATGGGCGATTTTAAAGCAACCATGCACCTCCAAAACCAACACTGGAGGGGTACCAACACTGGAGGGGTCTGGAGGGGTACCAACACTGGAGGGGTACCAACACTGGAGGGGTACCAACACTGGAGGGGTACCAACATGGAGGGGTACCAACACTGGAGGGGTACCAACACTGGAGGGGTACCAACACTGGAGGGGTACCAACACTGGAGGGTACCAACACTGGAAACACTTGAGGGGTACCACCACTGGAGGGGTACCAACACTGGAGGGGTACCAACACTGGAGGGGTACCAACACTGGAGGGGTACCAACACTGGAGGGGTACCAACACTGGAGGGGTACCAACACTGGAGGGGTACCAACACTGGAGGGGTACCAACACTGGAGGGGTACCAACACTGGAGGGGTACCAACACTGGAGGGGTCTGAAGGGGTACCAACACTGGAGGGTACCAACACTGGAGGGGTACCAACACTGGAGGGTACCAACACTGGAGGGGTACCAACACTGGAGGGTACCAACACTTGAGGGCTACCAACAACGGAATTTGAACAACAGTACTTGAAGATTTGGGAACGACAATGGGTTGCAAATTGTCATTAATCTAATTCATTAATTGATGATTATCCTCACTTCTCTAAAAACTACTGGCTAAATGACTCAATTGTCATTTAAATGCAACAACAAACGGATTTATAAAGATGCCTTTTTAATACAAATTACAAGAAAAGAATCATATCTACAATGTTCTATTCAAAATGTAGGAAAACGTGGATGTTTTTCACATCTGACCAAACAAGGTTACAGTATGTGTCTGGTTTTCATTTACTTCTTTTCTCCCCCGCTCACCCTCTCCTCCTGTTTTCCTTTTTTTCCTTTCTTTAGAGAAAGTGGGAGGAGGAAGAGAGAGGTGGCAGAACTCTGGGAGGAAGTTTGTCCCGTTCCGCCTTGAACTCAGTACCACAGCTCCTCTGGTTGCAGACTGGGAGGTTGACTGCTGCTCTCCGTCTCAACCATTTCCCTCTTAACTCCCTACATCCCCTATCAGTGACCTTATCACTGCCTCATCATCAGCCTTCCCCAGGGAGGTGCTGGAAACGCAGAGCAAGAGGAACTACCAGGAGGATAATGACCATAAGTCCAGCTTGCAATCATTTTTCATAACTGGTATTTCTTCAATTACAAATACAGTGGAGTGCAGCTTCTTCAGGGTAAGTTTGATATCTGATATGTTGTTGTAAGTGCAGAAAACAAGTTCAGATTATTCAGTTTCTTAAATGTTTTGTCACTTGAAAACTGTACTTGGTTGATGCATGTCCACTTTGAAACATTCATACATTCCATTCTTAGCATGGAGACTTGATGGGGAAGAACCGGGTTGCACACGGTTTTTGGCTGATCGTTCATCAGCATCAGACATCCTTCACACTGTGACTGAAACATCTTTTATTGTGGAGGAGACACCAGCAGGTTTCTGTCTCAGAATCTGTGTGGATCGAGGAATGTGAACGTAGAGTGTTTGGTGCTCTTCAATAGGTCCAACAATGCTGCTGCTGCTTTACAAACTGTTGGTTGTGAATTACTTTAATTTAATTCAAAACAAAAACCCTGAGATGAAACATCTGAGGACTTCAATTTTGATTCCAGGTCCGTATTAGAAATACAAGGAGTGGACTCGGACTTCATCAAACTCTGCTATTTATAGTAGAAAGTAGTTTAATGTAATTGTTGCATTAAGTAATCCAATAATTATTTAAGTCATTAACAAAAACCAAGACATGCATCACTTTACAAACTCTGAGAAATGTCATTAATTCATTTCGTGCACTTTTTAAAAAGTGAAATGAAAAATGTCTAAAGTTTCGGTTGAGGTGATTCATGCTGCAGAATGTTCCGGGGCCACAAGGCTGCTTTAGTTGGATGGGGAGATGTTTCCGATGCAGCAGGAGCCAGAACCACACCCGGCTGACAACCGTTCAATAATGGAAATGTGTGAATCAAGTTTTTTCCACACTGCTGACCAGAAAA
>CAAKHC010005905.1:17726-39126 GCA_901007825.1 Macroramphosus scolopax | reverse complement strand
ATACAGTCTCTTCGATGAGATCGTCCCAGTAGAAGAAGAAAATTCAATCTTTCTTTGACGGCATATTAATAAAACACATATTTCACTCAGGCAAAGATGTATCGCCCGGCCATCTCTGATATGACAAATTATAATAAGACTTTTGAAATATGTAGAGAGTACTTTGGCTTTGATTGGTGGCGGCCGCGCTGATTCCCACATGAAGGAGTGCTCTTCAAATCGCCAAGGTTCCTCATCACTCCCATCTGTTGGAAAGATCTGGCTGGCGGCGAGGCCGGAATGACAATCAGAGGATGTTTGTGCCGCGTTGGGGTAAAAGCTCATCAAGGCAAATACGCTGATAGTATCTGCGCTTTCAGATCACAGGGACACCTTGGACGAAAATCCATAATAAATTAAGATAAAGCAGATTATTTCGTCCTCTCGTCCGGAGGTCAGATCTCACAAATCATAACTCAGACATGACTCGAACACCCAAAGCAGCACTTGCTGTCTGCTTCCAGATAGTGTTGATCCCTCCAGGATGTCTCGCTGAGCCCAGCTCCTTCCCAGGAGGCTTTGGGACGACCGACATCACACAAACTGTTGTGCTGTTTACTTTTTCCAGGTGCTGCTCCAGGCGCCCAGAGGAAGCATCTGGCTTTGTTGTGGAAACCAGCCGCTGGAATCAAGATTGATACGTTTGGAGACAGCGAAGCCATCTGACTGTGTTGATCGTAATTAGTTGGCCGTGGCCGTCCAGGGGAAGCAGAGTATTTTTACCTGCAGTGTGCTCATCGCCCGGATCCCTCTGAGGCCCGAATTAAAGCAATCATTAGCAGCCAGGGTTTGGGACGAGCCCTGCAGCTGTCAGGCAGCTGTCCTCGGGGATAATCTGGGAATTTATGCAGTTTGGTAAAAACCTGTAACTTTAGCAGGGCTTTTGCAAATGTTTTAAAAACGTCAGCACACACAGTAAAATGAGTGTTTTTACTGAAACTGACATTTGTCTCTCAGGTTGTAGGGATACTCTGACATTATTAACATATATATTCAAAACTGCAACACATGGCTATACTAATTTAAAACGTTTTAAACACTTGATTGATGAGATATTGATTGATTCGCCCTCCACAACAGCAAGTGGCGCTATGGTGTAATATCTGCAGGTGATTATTAGCAGCTATCTCGGGCTGTTATGACTGATGTGTGTTTTGGATGCTGGTTGTGGCGTCCACGTAGTGTGCAATGCTGACATCTAGTGGTGGTTCACAGAACTTCTCAGTAGTGTAGAAGGAGCATTTCACACTAAGGTTTAATTGTCTTATTTATTCGTCTGGTTTAATTGAATTGACCTAATGTAGTTGTCTAGCTACAAGTTGTTTGTAGTTCTTGATAATTGGATATAAATAAACTAGTTTTTGGTAGTTTTTCTTTGAAGAATGGAGCTGGAATTAGTTGGATAAGAACATTACGATCATAGTTTAGTAACTCTCAGGACTAGTCAATGCTTTTATTTTGAAGGTGTTGACTATCTGCTGCCACACAGGTGATCTGGGTAAGGAGGCATCGGAAAGGTTTGAAGCTGCTCTAGCAGGGCAAGAGAGACAATCATCATTGGTGTTTGTTTGATTGCTAATGGGGCTAATTAACCCTAAATGAACCGCTGCATAACTGCCTGGACCATTGATTTATTTTTCCCTACGTACCCAGTTTTCTTAAAAAGTATTCCTATTGGAGCAGCGTGGAATGAAATATGCATGGCTTACATTTTATTGGGCTCCACAAAGTATTTAACGTGTTTATAGGATGGCTTGCAGGTAGTTTTCTTCCGAGACATGCTCACTGTCCTGAAACCATGAATGTCATGTCATCCTGCTGATATTCAGTCTCCGTTAGTCATGCGGTGGTAAAAGAATTGCCCTTTTGTTTGATGAGCTGCACATCAGCATATCCTCAGAGGGAACGAAAGTGACCTTAGAACATCAACCTTGCAGATCGGCCGTATTCCTTTATGTGTGCTCCGCTGCCAGAGCTGCCACGCATCCTCTCACAGAGGAATCCCTCCAGGTGCTTGTACAGTCGCCGGCGCGGCTTCTCTGCACACGCGGGCCGATAAAGAGCCTCTGTTATCTGCAGATGGCAGGCGCTGCGGCTGAATAATTTATGGAGGCATTCCAACACATTGACGTGGTTAAAGGTTTGACAAGTGTGTGTGCGTGTGTGTGTGTCAGGTGTTGCTTCCCTCTGCTTGAAGTTGCACTTTCCGAGTGTCTGTCTACATACATGCACAGCTCTCTATTTGCACCATTGTGGAACTCAAGGATGGGATGATAAAGCTGTTTTAAAACAAGATCTTGGAGGTACGGATACATGCCATGACTGACCAAGACGAGCCTTCATCTAATGTCTTATAATACTGCACTGCAGTGTGTTTAAGTCTCCAGCCGCCGATTCAGAGGACAAGGTGAATGTGGCAGTGTGAGAAATTAGTAAGAGGTCTGTGTACGAGTGTTGGAGAGAGGCAGACCCACATCTTCTGTCCAGCTGACCTGCTAACACCGAACCACAGGGTTCTCTGACCACATGACACCGGAGCCGGGAGGAAGAGACGGGCCTGCAATGCAGCAGCTTGTTTCAAGCTATTGCAGCAGACAAACAATGAAGACGCCGGTTTCATCCCGACCGGGCACAGTGTGTGTTAAAGCTTCCGCAGAGCTAATCTGTCTGTGTATGTTTTAAACTTCACCATGGGAGGGTGAAGAGGAGGCGATCAGTTTAGAGAGCTTAGATACGTTAAAGACGTTTAATAACCTCCAACAAAGGAGTCATGTGATCGACCCACACGAGGTGCTGGAACATAGAATGTCATGTAATTGTCTTAACCTCACAAGAGTTATACTATACCCGTACTATCATTCAGGTTGAGAGAGTGCAAGAAACGACGACGAGACACGTTTGACACGATCTAGGTTTTATTGTCGAGGACACCATCGATCGCGTGACACAATGTAAGGAACAATATCTCTAATAAATACATCATACACCAGGAGAGAAGTGACGTACAGGCACTAGTAACACTGAAGCAGCAGGCACGAGCTGTTTTCACTGTATCATACAACAGCAGCCGAGGACGACTCGTCTCAGCTTTCATGTGACTCGGTTCTTTTCCTACAACATCCGAGGATTTAAGTGAACCAAGCGAAGAAGTACTTGAAGTTATATTTTTTTTTTTCAAGTATGCTTTCGGAATACTGCTACTGGAAACTATCGGGGAGTTCCTGCCTGTTAAATTCTCACCATTAAAATGTGGAAATGTAACGAGGACTGTGTGGTTGGTGTTCTGTTATTGCATAAGGAGTCAATTGTTGCCTCTAACTGGATCCTACAAGCCTCTAACATGGTGTGTGCTATATCCAACATGTTGCACCTTGACATCCATCTCCATGACAACAGAGGACGGGGAGCCTCTGTGTCTGTAGTTGGTTTGTTTGTGTCTGAGCGATATGGACGAGGCAGCAACTATTCGTTAAGATCGGTCACTCTTAGATGTTATGAATCATGCTCGCTGCCGGGCAACGTCCTTGCTAATAAGCCAGCCAACATGATTATATGTACAGATTATTATCGTGGTGATGATGTCGTTTGTTGGAATGTGGTTAAAACTATTCTAAGCATCCTCATGGTTGAAAATACAGACTTGTAAGGGACGTCAACCCAAAATGAAGAAGCAGGTGTTTCCCATCGCCTGTGGTGACATTTATCCATCGAGATTGTTCTGGTGAGCTGATGGATTTTGGAGATATTGACTGTAGAGATGTCTGTCTTCTCTTCAATACAATGGATCTGGGTGGAATTTGTCTTGTGGTGCTCAAAGTGCAAAAAAACATACACAACAGTCTGCTTAGTCATGATAATCCACAGACATCGGGAGGGTTTTAAAATACATTTTTTGGGCACTTTGAGCAACACAAGACAAATGACAACCTGTGCCGTGTTATTGGAGAGAAGGCAGACCTCTCTGGGATCAGTGACTCGCACCAAACTGATCCGAACGGATAAATATCACTACAGGAAAGAGGAGTTGGGGTTGAACTGTCCCTTTAAAAAGAGGCTTATCATACAAAAATAGGAGCCGTGGATGAATCTCAACCTCCGTTGGGAGTGTTCCTCAGTCATCAACCAGGATGATGAATTCAGACACCGCTCAGCTGAAACCACCACAGGGAAGAGAGACAGGAAGACCTGGTGTAGCTCCTCCAAAATAAAATACCACCAAACTGATAACCTGAGGGAGCGACCCCACCGAGCACAAGTAAACAAAACGAGGCATACTACCTCCACCTGGTGTTGGATTCAACACCGGCAGGTGATTATTTAAACTCCTCATCCCCGTTACTGCTGGACAAAGTAAAACCCTGACGTGTACATACTGTACAAATACAACATACACAGTTGTAACAGCACAAATTTTACAGCACAAAGAAACAGTCATAATCAGGTCAAGTTAAACGTCCCCTCTGCCATGTTTTCTTTTTATACAATATTTACAACGCAGTTATATCTGCAGCATTAAAACGACTTCACACTGTGTGTGTGCGTGTGTGTGTGTGTGTGTGTGTGTGTGTGTGTGTGTGTGCGTTTACATGTGTGTGTTCCTCAGACCTCCATTGCAGGGTCTGAGCCCAAACCCTGAGCCTGCAGAGCCTCCTCTCGTTTCATCTTCGGTTTCTCTGTCCGTGTGTGCCACACCAGCACCTGCAAATCACACACACACACAAAATGAATCAATATCAAATACCTTTTGTTTTCCTAAAATATAATGTTTACTCTAAGTCTGTAACATTTAATGACCCTTTATTGCAAAAACACACTCTCTTACTTTAGAGCAGTTGTCTGCTTTGGGCTCCAGTTCATCCATGGTCACCAGTCCCTGCAGGAAGCTGCTTTCTAGGAAGCCCATTGGTGCGTCACCATCAAAGCAAGAATCTGGATTGTCCAGGACCAGTTTGAGGGACACAGCGAAGCCGGCCATGTCCATCGGGAAGGGGCGACTGGGACGCCAGCCAGTGTGGAAGCGAATTACCTGAGAACAATTGTAAAAAACATAAATAAGATGCAGCTATTCATTTAGCTGCACATGTGACCCAACCAGGAGTTAGAAAGCACCTACCTTTCCTCCTTCAATCACAGGCCTCTCATACTTCATCCCTCCGACCAGCCCCACCGGCCACACAGACACTCGCTGGGTACTCCTCATCTGAGACGAGACAAAATCACATGAAATATGACACACACTTTCTATGCTTTAAGTCTTCCAAACATTACTAACAAGCTGAACTACTTCCTGCTGTCACCCCCACCTCTTCAAATATCTGCAGGCTGTACGTGTTATCATCATCCGCAAAGTAAACGACTCCCTGCTGGTTGTGTCCGTCCTGCTGAGCCCTCCTGTCCTCTCTCAACCAGCGTAGACCCTCGTTCCTCTGCTCGACTCCACGGGGTTTCAGCCAGGTGGGGTCCCCCTGGGGCGGAGAGGACGAGTTTAGACTTTTAAATAGTTCAAAGACTAAGGTAGAGAGTGCTCTAACTGGAACAACACATATGCAAGCTGCCCTGTCCCCACCCACCTCCTGCAGTTTGCGGTCCTTGGCGGTGGGCATGTGCAGGTGTGTGTAGGTCAGGCCGCTCTTGAGCAGGAGGTCGGTCACTAGAGGCGTCTTGTGTGGAGAGTCCTCCACCACGATCCAGTGGAGCTGAGGAACATGGAGGAAGGTCTGGGACAGACGAGTCAGCTCAGCTTTCTGCACCAGTCTGGACAGAGACAGACAGACATCAGAGGGATGGCGTGTTTGGAAAATAAAACAAACAGGAATGATCAAGAAGGTAAAAAAAAAAAGAGATCTGCTTATCAGGCTACCTTGCGTATGTCGGAGTGATGACAAAGATGGGGAGCAACGAGGGCTTGACCGGCAGTTTCTGGGGTTGTTTGGTTGCCTCGGATATCCTTATTTGCTCCTGAAGACGGTGCAGCTCCCCCCGCAGCCGGGATATGGTACGGTCCTTAGGCAGGTCATGCTCTGTGCAGTCGCACCGCTGACCTATGTGACATTAAAGAGAAAAAAGACATGGTAGTTTAATATCGGTCTCTCACGAAACTTTGCTGTTGTACCCCTTATATCAGCATTCACAATGGAACGAAGCTATTAGGGTAATAGTGTATTTCTTTGTCTGATTGTCAAATAAAATGAATACTGAGATGGGGAACGTGTTATGAGAGGCCAGATTACTGCCGTGACCTGATTGGTACATCAGCCCATTTAATTTTGCTGCATGTATCTCTTCACTTGTCTGCATCTCTGGGTTCATGTTCCTCTATGGTTGGATCTCATCTGGACAGAAGCAGTGTTCTTACCGAGCTGCATCAGTGCATAGATGAGGCCCAGGAGAGAGACCATGAAGTAGAGCACGAACACAGTCTTCAGCTTCAGCTTCATCCTCGTCGCCATGGTACCCTGACCAGCTGAAATGGGGACAAGATGAGCTAAAGTTATAAAGGAACACAACCGAAGCGTTTGACATTTTTACGTCATTGTGAAAATGATAACATATGCCAGACCTTCTAGATGTTTAGCTAACGTTAGCCAGCTGAGGAAGAACATGTTCTCACTCTATTGAATTATCATTACAGTGTTTAAGCAAAGCAGCAAACCGTCGAGGTTGTTTATGACTGTAAGAAAGTCGGCTAATATGAAGACACATTCAACTCGACGGATACTCGTCGTTAGCTAAGCTACGCTAGCCTGACAAGACGATTTAACAGTAAATAACTCGAATGTCATGCTCGGACACTCACCACACGCGGGAACTCGCGGAAGACAAGTCGAGTTAAGAGCTTAGACGTTCATGTCATTTTGAAGCGATGTGGGCAAAGGCACCTCCGTGCATCACAAGAGCCATTCATTCGGCTTCGCTAGAGCTTTTTTTTTTTTTTTTTCGCAGCAATGCACCAACAACTTCCGGTTTAGCGCAGCGCAGAAAGGAGACCCATCAAAACATTCCCACACACGGTTCCACGACACACGCGTTGATCGCTCGCTCCGACACGTCATCGTCCCCGCCATATTGAAACGGGCAGGACTGCCCGGAGATTAATGGATGTCTATAATTAGAAGTGAAGGGGCTGGCTGCAAAGTCATTTTTTTATTTAACATTGAGGATCTGCCTGAAGTAGAAACAAAAGTTTTCTGCAGCTTGTCATTGTTAGATGTCTTGTAATTATACATACTTTCTTTTACCTAGTAAGCTAATAGGGTCTTAAAATACTGAGTCAAAAGCTAGATTACTGTCAAATTATTTTTGCATATTAACCTCGACTTCCAAACCTTTTCTCTTTTACCAGCACAAAGCTCACATTGATGGGAACAAAAAGAAGTACATCGCTTGAAAAGTCAAACAACTTTCCTTTATTTGTTTAACATACGAATAAAACACTGACAAGGCAGAATGAATTAGCTTTCCCTTTCATTGTTGTAAATGACTGGAGAGGACGCTCACTCTCAAACATGGAGGTTTTCTTTCATTTAACATGTTTAAAAAAGTGTTTCAACTGTAAAAGGCTTAGAAATGAAAAAGAGGATGGATCCACAACAGCTTATATATAGTATATGTATATACATACAGAGAAAGAGAGAGAGAGAGAGAAAAGACCAAGAGAAGAATCTGTGATTGGTGCAGGTACATAACCATTTTCTAAAATATAAGAACTCACATGAAATTGGTTAAAGTCACGCTCATATTCCAACTTAAGTCACAAAAGCCACTTCATCGGGCCATGTTTAAAGACAGCCCACCTGTCAGGATTGAATAGGAGCACTGATCCAGGGTCAGTTGACGCTGTGTCACATTTTCATGCAAAACGGGTATATGGAGTTAATCACAAAAACTAAAGGCAGATAAGATGGCAATCACACAGACAAAAAACTGACTCCGGGTCAAACAGTGGGGCAATCCAATCCAGCAAACCTCTAACTGACAACATAGCTGTTAAATACAACAGATGGTTTGATTACATTTGATTAACCTGAGAGACTGTCCGTTAGCTACTACCACTATGTACAACATCCTCTTTTTATTGTAACATATGCATTAAAGAAATGAATTACCGCACTTCAGAAGGTAGTCCTGAACTAAGACAAGCAATTTATTATTTAAATGTTTGTTCATGGTCATGGTTCGGCCAAGCGTGAAACACAATGCAGTATTTATTCAACGGGGGCTGCACAGCTTTAAAAGAAAAGAAAAGAAAAATCAGTAACTAGTCCGGAAACAGGCAGAAACTTTCACTCAAACGTCTGGACTTCAGTTCTCTTTCCACCAATACATGTCTGCTTCTGTGTGATGAAATTAGATTTGTATTTGAAGAAAATATCACGTTTCAACCTGCTCCTGTTCCGTATTTTTTAAACCAGGCGTGAATTAAAATGGAATCCCAAGTTGAGCCTTCATGATACGACCTATAGCTTTTGAAATTAAACCAATTCAACCACATAAAATAGAGGATCTTCTCCACAGAAGTGTGAAGAGATACCTCTTCACCCCTCCAGCCCACATGTAAAACCTGAACTTAATCATTAAAAGTGGTCGTTTCTAGGTCCTAACCAGATGAACAGCACTCTGAAGTTGCCCTGAATGTTTTGTAAACAGATATGAATTCAACGAGTAACAAGTGCTTTGCAGCAGCCAGTGATGGAGGCATCTCCATGATTTTAGATAGAGTCACACAGTGCAGCTCAGACACACAAGAAGCATCGCTGCGGCGTTATCCTAATGTAGACCACAAGTTTAACTAAACATTTTCTAAATTTGCAAACTAATGATGATGGGCTGGGATGACAAGAGACAACAGAGGAGCAAAAAGGCATCATTCACAAAAACACGTTCAGTACTCTGCAATAACTCCCATCATCTATCCATCCATCCACGTTCTTCCCTCAGCGTATTCATCAGATTAATGAAAGCCATACATAACACCAGCTCTCATCCCTGTTAAATCAATATGATTCGCTCATGCTAACAAAATATAAAAAAGGAGGAATGGAGGATGGTCTTAGTTTTTAAATACAGTTAAGGAAAGCGTCAATATCAACTGTTTTGTCATCTGTACCTCTTAGGGGGGAAACAAAAGAGGCAAGCAGGGAGTGATGCGTCTTTACAGAGTCACCATTCAGCGTCTTTAAGACATGGAGGGAGAGCGGAGGCACGAAGAACAAAAGAGAGGAAGTGTGTCTGTATGCATGGGAACAAGGAAATGATGGAGGAGACAAAAGAGTTAAAAATAAGCAAGTTATTCAGTTTGTTGCCTCCGCTGTGAAGCAGAAGCAACGAGGGCCACACCGGCATTACTCTTCTAGTTGGATGCAGATTTACAGCAGATGATGATGACACGACGATCATCTCTTTACTAGATTCACAAGGAGAGAAAAATGAGTAAAAAAAAAGGCAATGACCTTGTCTCAGAAGTAAAACTAAAAGCAGGGGGAGGTCTACACTTAGGCATCACCTGAATAGAGATAATGGGAGGTGCGTATAGTGTGCTGTGGGTATGAAACAGTAGTATCACGGGGTAATGTGGTAACCAAAACAGTGCGCTTGCTGTTGACCGCGGTGGTTTTTCCGAACAAAAATAACTTACAAGCCAAACGTGCATATCACTTATAATGTTACGGACCAGCAAGGCCTCTCAGACTTTTCAAGCGGTCGATTCAGTCACCTAATTGCGAGACACTGGTTCAGTAGGACAAGCTGGCAGTCTCAGTATGAGACCCCGGGAACTCGGGGGCACTTGCCTGAAAAGTTTCAGCCCTTACAGCCTCTCTGTTTCCACCACGGTGCGGACTTACGGATTGATGTAATAATATTGTAGGAGAAGCAAACGAATAGCAAACAGATCTAGTGTAGCAGTAGGACCTCTCTCAACGGCCCTGGGAGAGGTCCTACTGGGGTTGTTCTGTGGTCAGGAAATGCACAAATGTGCAGGCTGCCCTAAAACACCGTGCGAGTTCCTACCGTAACCATATAACACAACAACAACAACCCTCAGTTAGAAGTTTAAGAGGCCCTGCAGAACAATGTAATACAGTATAGCACATTAGCAGATGAGAGTAGGATGGATGAGGTTCGTTGCAGTGGTAGAGAATGTCAGCAACTCCTTAGTTTGTTCTTGATTGGAACTACTAATTGTCAACAAAAAGGGATAAGAGAATGGGAAAAGATGGCTTGGACAATGACCCAAGCATAGGAGAAAAAAAAAAAACAAGCTCTGTGTGAAAGCTCACACTGCATTCTGCTATTGTGGCCGGAAAGCACAAAAAACAAAAATCTCATTCAGTAATGTAACATCAACATCCTTAACAAGGCGTGGTGCCGTTTGGCCACCACTGGTTCACTTTTAATGGCGGTCGTGATGCCCATTCTAACTCAAATGTTTGCGAAATAGCAGGCAGCTCAAGCTTTCACACAAAGCTATGAAAGTTGCTGGCTTTTAACCAATCGGCGGAAGGTCGTTGCGGTCGATCAGTGGCAGCAACCCCCGCAGTGCCCGCCCCCGTGGGTGTGTCCCACCGAGGCCTCGCCGTGTTTGGTCCGCCGGCTCAGGATCTCATAAGAGCAGTCGTCGCCGCAGCAACCGGACATGCTCGGTGAAGTCTCATCGATCTCAAACCTAGAGGCACGAAGACACAGGAGTTAGATTCCCCTCATGTTTGTCTTCTTCTCCTTATACATCAGCAGTGATTGTTAACTGTTAAAAGCACCAACGTGATTTATTTACTCCGTTTGTGAAAAGCACACTCACTGTAAAGCTTCTCTGAAGAACTGGTACGCCCCGTGGTTGTGTTTAAAAACTGTCAGCATCACTTTCTTCATCTGTGTACTGCAGAGAAAAAGCAAGAAAACAAAACATTCACCTGACGTTCATGAGCCATGTGTTTCTTACGTTAATAGGGGACTGCCAAACTTCCTGGTAACAACTTGGATTGTGTTAAATGAATCAGAAGATTAAAGTAAAATATAGAACAGCACCTCCGGTCTTTAAGTCAATTGTAGCGTGAACACTGTAGATTTAATTCAGCAGGTGTTATTGTCAACAAATAATTGAAAAAGAAAAAACTAATCATGCAGAAACTTCCTGCTGCCCTACCCTGTCTGTGCCTTTTGGCATCGAGTCATAACGGAAGACATTTTTCTTTTACCTGTTAGCGATGAGCTGTAGTATCTGGATGAGGAACTTTCCGAGCCCTTTCCTCCGCACTCTGCTCTCTAGCTGCACCTCGTAGCTGCAGAGGAAACCAGAACCAGTGAGAGTTTGGATTGACTGACATTAGTCGTGCCGTGATGAGCAGTCAAAAGTGTCAAGTCTTCATTGCCAAAATAAAAAAAGGCATACAAGCATGTGTGTCTTACCAATATAGTACCTCCTCCCCACACTCCACGTCGAATCGGAAGTGAGAGAAGGCCACGGGGGCGGAATCGCCGTCACGGGCCAGCAGGTACCACGCTCTCTCGTCGTTCATCTCATCCCTCTTTTCTCTCTCCTTCCACCCCCACTCGCTCTGCTCGTAACTACAGCAGATCAACAAGGAAATGGGTCAAACCAAACCTGATCTCACACGGTTATTTTACTAATTTTCTGAAATGGAGCAGATTAAGATTCTGACTGAACCCATTTGCCAAATTGAACGCACACAAGTTTCTGAGAAGATAAATTATAGTAATTTCTTGCCTTTTGTCCCAAATTTTGTCTGTTCCTGTTCAGCCTCTAACTCCGCTCTCCTTCACACATGCTCTTCCCTTCGTACGATCTAATTCATACTAATTTATAGCTGATGAAAAACACTATGATCCACATCTTTGGAGCTGCTTGATGTCGCTTTTCAATTCTGCCGTGCAGAAAAGAATTTCTGGCTCGTCTGCACTTCTTCCTCCCATTTACAGCTGTTATCTAACAATCACATCTTTGTGAATCTGTTATGTTGTTCTGGAGCTACAAGAACAGGACATCTTACAGTGTCTGCATGTTGGCTCTGGTGAGCTCGAAGGCCCACTCCACAGACAAGGGGTTCAGGGTTGTCACTCGCTTACACTCTATCTGCAGGTTCAGCCTGGAGAGAAGAAGTTCACAGGTCAAGAACGTCAAATTCAACTACGCTAAGAAGGCATTTAATGAATATATCCTTCATAGAGCTTGAACAAAAAAGTACATACCCATTTCTGTCGTACTTTTTGAAGGCTGGGAAGGCCGCCAGTGGGTCATCAAGCTGCGAAAAGAAGGGGACAGAATTAGCCTTTTCCCCTTACAGGTCAAAGTGTGGCCACACATGATATTTATTGTCATGTGTATCTTACTTTAGTGTTTTACATGCTCACACTTACTACAGAACTACAGCTAAAGCTAGAACAGATGTCATTAGACTGCAAATTGATCACTGGTGTTTGTAATACTAGTAAATATCTTGTTCACTTTGGAAGAATTTCTTCCATTTATTCTGTTTGCACAAAAACAGTGGAAAGGGGCAGGTGAGAGAATAGTGTGGGACACAAGGCGCCCCAGTTTGAGACAAGGTGACACAGAAAAGTAAACCAAGGCTGGTCTGTTAAAGGTCCAGTGTGGAGAATTTTAGTTCATGTCTGCAGCTGTTAACCGTGGGGCTAACGTGAGGTCCATTATATGTACCCATTGACATGTAATCGGTCAGAAAGACGCTGACATCTCTTCTTGTTTCCGTTTTAAATTCCTTTTCTTAAATAAATTAGACCCATTCTCCCAAATCCCACGAGATGTTCCACTGGTTAATCAAATCACCTTATTGGCAGCTTCCACCTTAGCACAGACGGCGTCCATAGCTGCCCTCTCCTCGAGGCGCCGGGCTTTCTTCTCCTTCGCTCGGTTGGACTTCCTCTGTACACAGGAAATGAGGAAGAGATGAAACGGAAGGATGTGTGGAGGTGGTTGTCGAGATGCAGAGATGAGAAAACCACGGATGAAGGAACATATAAGAGGGGCGTTTTGGACGAGAGGTTTAACAGGACACATGGTGATGAAGGCAGAGGGACAGAAAACGAAAAGCAAAAAAGAGAGACGTCAGAATTGAATCACTTCTTCCTCATAACTCCCTATTAAACCACTCAGGGCATCGCTCACTCACTGACAGACAATTATAGTGTAGTCTTGCATAAAGCATAATGAGGTCTTCACTTCATAATCCCCACCTTCATTTTTTAGCCAGCAAGAGACAAAGAACTGTAGACACATTTATTTGATTTATTTGGGATCTGTTTTTCACTTAATGAATCCTGTTCTTTATTTCATGAGATATATTTATACTGATCATTTGTATTTAGATACACACTGTGGAGCTGGAAACATTTAGCATTGGCTTGCCCTTGTTAAATAAAGTAGCATTCTTTCGCTGAATTGATCGGATCTTTAACGATCCATTTGTTCATCTTTTGCTTTTAAGTGCATTTACGGAAAGAAACCTACAACTTGTCACCCACCTCCCTAACTTGAATGGCAATTCCAATATTGAATCACTTACAACTAATAAATCAGACTACAACTGACTTGCCTTTGTTAAATCAATGTATATGTATCATTTTTAAATATAAATTACCAGTAGAGAAGTAGTTCTGTGCATGAGATGTCAGAATTCAAGATCACTTAAAGACACAAGAAGAGAACAGTATCTTTAATATTTGCTGGATTTCAGCTCATCAGTTGCCCTCTTTGGTACGGATGTGTGTGCAGAACAAGGCCGTTTGGGCATTAACGATAACAGACACTGATATAAATGAGCAATAACAATTATCGATACACATTTTATTTATGTACTCATCTTGTCAATAAAAACATCAATAGTAGGCTCTTGCATCCTTGCTCGTGTTTTTCTTAAGTACAAAACCACGAGGCATTGCGCTGCTCTAACACTGATGTTAGAGCAGCAGGTATTGGATTGCTGATGCTGCATATTGCTCTCAGCATGGGATCATAGTATAGAAAGAATTCGGCTAACTGACTAATTTAGCCTGCAGTTGGCTTGATTTCCAATGCTGGTATAAGCACTGGTGCAGCAATTAATCACACTAATTACTCTGATTGCATCGATACTGTGCAATGAGAATGCACACTTCAACAGCTGGTGTATAAGCACCAGGATAATGTACTAGAGTGGTTAAATGTCGCTTTAAATTATTAGCACATGGAGTAAATTAGCCCCTATTCGCTCTCGGCTAAAAGTCGTTTATTTTAGGGTTTCTCGCTGGTAAAATGAACCAACCTCATGACATAAAAAGACAGTAATTAGATATGTTGTTAAGCCTCACTTCCCATTGTGTTTTATACTGGAATTGTGTGCCTCCCTGCACCTTAAAAACATTAAGGAAACACAGCAGGTGCTTGTTTCACTGCTATGCTATACAAATAATAAGTTGCTGCACAGTATTATCATTAGTATGTAGTCAAAATGGCATTAACAATCATAGGAAACCCATTTAAGGTTATTTACAACATGCTCAGCAAGTTTGCTGTGGCATGTTTACAGTGCAGATATTCCTGGACGAAAAAAATTACAAAAAAAACAAACAAGCTGGAATTAGCTCATTTCCTTCTTCATGGGACAGGCAACAATTCATTGAAGGAATGCACTGAAGAGCCAATTTTAGCTCAGAGTATTAACTCTGTACCAGGCTGCACACTTGAGCTGGACCTGTGCAAACACGTGGATCGGTTTATACGGAGTGAAAGTGGAGGATAAAGTCACGTCTGCCTGCTTGGCTAAGTTAGCTGAAGTTACAGAATCAGACTCAGACTTACAGCATGAGGCCAGGCCTGGCGAAGGCTGACACACGCAGTAACCACGTCTGGCGACATTAATTATAATAAACTGGTTGTCTAGACCAGAACATTCTCTCTTGCTAGGTAACATGTCCACACAGATTAGCATTTATAACTAGCAAAGCTGCATTCAATAGCTGGGCTTTTACATGTGACTAGGACGGCTAGCAAGCTAACAATGTCACTACACACACCAGGAGAAGTTAACTATGTGTAGCGGCAAGGACAATGCAGTAGTAATAGTGAACATGTCAAATGTGTCAGCCAGGAGTAGGGTTACAATGCTAACATGGCTACCTGGAGGCAGCTCAGCGGCTAGCTCATACAAATTAGCCCCGGTGCCAAACACCCCCTACAACTGCATCCAACCACCATGGTCTCTCTTCCTCTCCTATCCTCCCTCCTTCATTTTTCTCTCTCTCTCTCCTCTCACCATCACACACTAACAACCCCCAAAAACACCCACCTTTCATTGTGCCACCTTGCTCCGACACATGAGGCTAAAAACATGATACTCACCCCCATTATGCAGCTGCGTCTTATCGTTCACCCCGGAGAAACACTCCTCTTTTGTCCCTCTGCTGTACTGTTGTTATTAGTATCGTGACTGGAGCCCTAGAGAAGGGGGCCAGATTAATACAATGATAGATAAGTGTGCTAACGAGGCTAGCTGGCTATAACGCCGACCGAGCGGGCGTGCGAGGAGCTGCAGTTAATCTCAAATTTGACAAAAAACGTGTATGAAAACGTAGCGGCTTTATTTCTCTTATAGTCGTATTGGCGCCAAGAATGCGAGGCTGAATTTATTACAGGTCCCTTCCTTGCCCTTTTCTTTCCTCTCCTCTCCGTGGCGTCCACCCGTGAGGGCTTCACGTGCTTCTTCAGAGCTCCGATTTCCGAACTTCAAAATTTTGATTTGCATGTAGTTTAGGCAGTGCATGAAATTTGGTTAAAGGTTTAGGCCAGCCATTCAATAGTCGATATACATAGGGGAAAAAAGCAGATTAATTAAAACAGGAAGTCTAGAAATCAATCAATAAACAGGCTTTATAAGACTTGGATTATCAATATGTGAATATGTGTAGGTTAATAATCGCATATTTAACGTATATATATGGGTGATTTATACTAACTAACAGTTCCAACATGGGTATTTTACATGTGGAAAAGTTAATCTGGCAGCGGTGGGATTCGAACCCACGCCTCCGAAGAGACTGGAGCCTTAATCCAGCGCCTTAGACCGCTCGGCCACGCTACCGTTGTGGAGCGCATTTTCCTATAATTTCATCTGGACCCAAACGCACCACTACTTTAGCGTGAACATGGCTTCCTTGTTTGGGAAGTCATGACAGAGTCTCAGAGAGCTGGACGGGGTCAGGAATCCCACCGGACTCCATGTTGTTGGGGAATTACCTTTAACTTTCCAGACATGTATTACTAGTGGCAATAAGTATTGCTTTTGTGAAAAAGATCAGATAAGCTATAAAACAAGGGGTGTTAATTCTGGGGTCCCCTTGTTTAATCCAGCTTGTATGCCAAGCTCTTTTCTGTGTGTATTCTATTAGATGTATGTTGAATTGCACCTACTTGGCAGAGTCCAGATGCTTACAACCCACTTCTCTACAGCTTGTTGCTACTACAAACAATATCATCCCAGGGGTTTAATCAGTCCTCCAGTGTGAGGTCCCAGCTCTGCAGTATGGCAGCACATTCCTGCTCTGATGCTCTTTGTCCCAGGAGGCCATAACATTGTTTGGCTCAAGATGCCTCCAATAGATGGCACCTTGATGGGTTTTATTGCCATTGACCCAGGAGTATGTGCTCCCCTACCAACAGCAATGCAGGACGTTGGGACTGAGACATTATATGTGTCACGATTAAAATAATTAGATTTCAACAAGATCAATTATCCTCTAGGAACACAGGGACTAAAATGATACCCCACCAGTAGGCAGCTTTTTGGAGACGTGTCTCAATTCGCTTTGGTGACTGCCAATAGAATAATTGTTTGAGATCGGAGGCCCTTTTAACAGCAGCCATTTTGACTTGGCTTGGAAAGGACGACCACAGTGAGCCAGCACTATTCCGGAGCACAACTCTGAAAGCCGAGCAGCAATTCATTAACTGGAGTACCATCATTAACTTTGCTATTGTCTTGTGCTGTCTCCTTATGTGGAACGTCAAACCGAAAGAGGCCAACACACCCAATTTAACTTGAACTGAGGAGGCAGCAGTCTATGGATAAAATCACCATGGGTGCAGTCAAGTGGCCTCGCAGTTGTTCCATTATTCATTATCTTTGCATGTTGCAGCTCCAGGATTACTCTGTGTCTAGATGGCATCATCAGTGCTACACAAAAAGCTGTAAAAATGAATGTTAATGCTAAACTGTGTTGGATTTTCCCTTTAACCCCACATCAGTTAAATATTAAGACTACAGGGTCCCTAACATTTCAAGTAAAAGTGACAGACATTGTTCAAATTGCATTCACACACTTTTTTGGCCTCTTAGGGCCAGGGGACAGTACTAGTTAATACTAGTTAGAAGCTGCTAGGCAACGTCCAAAGCTGGTAATACATCATAAACTGATGGGGAATTCATCACGAGGAGTTAGGGGTTCAGTGTGTCACTCAAGGACACTGATTACGAGACAACCGGCTCTCCCCTCCTGAATCTAAGCCGCCATTGATCCTGTTTAACTTTACAAATATCTCTGTATTTCCTTAAGAGCTGCTACATGAAGATTTTATTTTTTTTTTGTGCAAATTTCCTGTTTCACTTCAGTCTCCATCCTAACGTTTTACCACCACCTCACCACTGGGAGGCGACGTGGGGCATGAAATCAGTCAATTTCCTATCTATTTCTTGCAAAACCTCAAATTCAGCTTTAGACAGGACAAAAGATGATTATGGATTTATACATATATACATTATTATTTGAGCATCATATTACTCTTAAGGCGACTTCTCGCAAACACAATGTGCTGTAATTGTCTGGTGAAGCATATCAAGGACATGCTGCTTTATCTCCACTCACCCTGCAGCCTTAAAACATAAAGCTTTCAAAAGGTGGAAACAGTGTGGAAGAAAAGACACGCTAGATGAGGGTTCTTACTAGAGCACTGCTTTATAGGCATTTTTATATTTTCTATGGCAAGTTTTTTTGGTTACCACTTCAAGACTTCCTACTTATTGAGTTCTCTTGTAATAAGGTCACGAGAAATGAACAGAGGAAGATGAAAATGGCTGGTTTTTGTTCTTATAGGTTGAGGGGTTGGGTCTGCGAGACCCTTAAGAATGAGGAAGTAAAGCCAATGTCTACAACACCTACACACTTTTTCATAATGCAAATACAGGCCTTGTATAGGGGAACTCTCTCTCTCTCTTTCTCACACACACACACAGACACACACACACACACAGACAGAGCAGCCCTCCCCAGCACACAGATGGCCCTGTCTCTAAACCCCGCCTACAGTCTTTTGTCTTCAGGGAATCTGTCACTCGGCCATCAGTAAGAGTCGGTAGGGGGCGCAAGGAGTCTCTGAGTGTTATCACAGAATCCTTCTGCTTATCTTGTAATCCTATCTGTGCACATTTCACCAAAGCAGACATCATATATGGGATGCACGAGGTAACATATGTAAGTTACTCGAGCTCAACCTTCTGCAGACAGACTCTCTTTGTCTTACATGTCTCCGCTGTCTGTGGACGTCTAGGGCTTTCTGTTTGTTCTATTTTGCATGTGTATGCTCGCAGGAGTGGATAATGACATTCAAGGCACCCCCCCACCCACCCCCAGACCCCATCATCCCACACATATATGTTAAATACACAGACACATGCGTATGATTCTCCACAGCTCAGAGGTGCTGTGTATGTGTGAAGTGGTTCTGAAGCCCGAAGTAGACGGATTGCTGTTCTATGACGCGTCTAGAATCATTTACCTTTAATCTAACGGATTGATCATCTCCCATCGTTCTACAATCTGATTACATGTGTTTCAGATAACTGTTAAGACAGTTACCATGTAAGAAATTCTACAGACAGACCGGATGGAGGCTATTCTGAAAAAACAGGAGCAGAGAGGAGGAGGAGGGAGATACAGCAGGACGACGGAGGAGCTCAGAGGAGATGAAGAGGAAAGAACGAAGGGGGCAGATAATATGGGACTGCCGAGGATGAGGAGGAGAGAGGAATAAGATGGGCGAGGAAGCAGGGGGAGGAGAGAAGAGGGGGGGGATGAAAGAGGGGGAATCAACAGATGAAGTCGGCGTGGAAAGGAACAGAGGAGAACAGTGGATGAGGATGAGGCCTCTCTCAGCACGGCGAGCCCTGCAGCAGCAGACTCCACATCCAGCGTTAAAGATTCTGTCGAGATGAAATGGATGAACAGTTGGCCTGAAAATGTCTGCGATCTCTCTTGTAGCGGTGTCTCTATTTATGTGCAGTAATTGGAAGTAAATTACAGCTGACTGCATTTGAAGTATGTAGACTCCCTGTTCACTACGTGAACCTGACAGCTTTCCTATCTGGTGGTGAAGCAGTGGCGGGTGCCGACACATCGGAAAAAACAGGCTTTTTATTGCACTGGATTTCAGTTTCATCTAGGCCAAATGTAATCCTGGAGACACCTACCGTTGCAGGAACTACCACAGAAATGGATTCGACAGATGTTTATATGTTTTTGTGTGTAAATTTTGTTCATCAAAATGAGCACAGATGTTGTCCGGCCCATGAGTACAGTCACGTAACTAAAGTCCTGATCAGACCACCTCTATCTCTATTCAACGTGCTGATGTTTAGACCCATAAGTCCTCAGTTGTTATTTGTACATTGTTCTGAGCACAACACTCTTGTAATGTTTCAAAAAGCAACCAGATGTTAAACAGCTTCAAAATCCTTCATATCGTACACTGACTTGTAACAGAGGGAGTGATGTCTCTTTCATTCCCATTCTGTTCCCCTACACGCCTGTTCTTTGACTAAACGTGACCCCGTACTGGCTTTACAGCATCAGAGATGAAGAAGACTGAGGATGATGTTGTCAGAGGAGCCTAAGAAAAGAACTGGAGAGCGACGAGGTCCTTCCCTGACACACATCACTGAGTCAGTGGAACGCTAGCTGTTAGCAACTACATGATAGCAAAACTACTGTTCAGATGGAGAGACAGCGAGCTCAAAGGGGCCCCTGACCTGCAACAGCAGCTGCAGCTGTTTGCAACTGCCACATGCGACTGTTGTCATCAGCGTTTTTCTCTTAAAACAATGCTACAAGTAGTGCGGTAGTCTCCCAGCCTGCAAGAATTAAACGAGCCGGCGTCCAATTATAACCACTTGTGCCAGGAGAAGTATGCTGCTTTAAAATGAAAGTGGGTCAGGGCCGTAAAGTGTCTGGGCCACTGGCCCCTTACTTCCTACCATGCCTACTGACTTCCTGCCCCCCTTGCTTCCAGACTTGAATGGTTTTGATAAAACCACAAGCTGAGCAAATATCTTCACACCTCAGCAGATTTCATGCAAATCTATGCCTAAGTAGTAGTAACCCTTTATAAGAATCATTGACATTTTTTAGTGAACTTTTATTTCAATTATAATTTTTACGCCATGAAGATGGTAAAAGATATACTATGAAGGAATCTTTGATATGCCTCATGACACATATGGAAGAAAGAAGAGGGAGTTATGTTGTGAGGTCCTGCAAGTGAACATCCGCAGACACATGTGACTTCAGGAATTTATCATCCTTGACATTTTGGTCTTTAATTATAGTAAAAAAAAAAAAAACACAGTATGAATTTAAACTCTAATGTCCATGCATGACATATAAAAAGCTTGTGTCATACTACAATGAGTAATACTGAGTCACATATGGTTTTATATCAGACGACAAGAGAATTCAGAAGATGGAGGAATGGGAGTCAGGTGGGCTATAAAGGAAAGAAGGAGAGTCATAGAGAGAGACGATGTGACGAGGGGAGACAGCAGAGAAGAGTGGATGGTGATGAAGAGGAGACAGACCCTGACAAAATTGAGAAAGAGTGAGAAGAGCAGACAGATAGACAAACAATTATGAGACTGGTGGGGAGAGATAGGCGAAGGGTGGGTGAGGAAAGATAGTGGAAACAAGAGTGAGCTAAAGGGTGAGTGGTGGGGACACTCAGTTGTGAAAGAGCGGAGAGAAACTGAGCGAGAAGAGGAGGGAAGGGAAGCGGACAAATGGAGAGGACATGGGGAGGACATAGGGAAGAGGAGGAGGGTGGAACAAGGGAGGTGGGAGAGATGAAGCATTTGTTCGTTAGTGGGGATGTGTTAGGGACTGGAGGACTGAGCAAGAAGGGAGACAGTTGAATGGTGAGTTGCATGGACACTGACTAATGCGAGGAGAGGTGGGGAGGAGGTGGCAGGGTGAAAATTAAACTAGAGAGTAAGATGAGGAAGAGGAAGGGGGGGAGGGAGGAAAGGGAAGGAGGCGGCTGGAGGTGAACAGAGCGAAACTGCTTTACTGTGTCACCGTAAGGGGAGGG
>CAAKHC010005905.1:2478-17622 GCA_901007825.1 Macroramphosus scolopax | reverse complement strand
GGGGGGGGGGGGGGGGGAGGGGAAGGGAAGAATTTGCACGTACACACACACTGTTGCAATCGAAAGCGACGTGAGAGAGACGGCAAGACAGAAAGGAGCCAGAAGGAGAGACTTACAGAAGGAGGGGGGGAGATGAAGATGAGGAGAGAGAGGAGGAAGGCAGGAAAGTCAGAGGAGAAGAGTCATCACTGGGGAGAGGGAAGTAAGGGGGGGTGGAAGAGCACAGGAGGGCGGGGGAGAAATATTAAAGAGAAGGGGATAGGAAGCGAAATGGGTGGTTGGGAGATAGGAGGGAGGCAGGGGGAGAAGTGAAGAAAGGAGGCAAAACAAAAAAAAATCAAGCAACTGTGCACAGACAGAGAGGAAAGGGGGAGGAGGAGAATTAGGGCAGATATTCAGGAGGTGGAAGGAAGGGGGAGGAGGATGGAGGGACAGTATGGGAGGGGAGGACTCTTCTGTCCTAAAGGTGCAGACAAATGGAGGAGGTGCAGAGGGGAGCAGGAAGCTGAGTGGATGACGAACAGGAGAGCTCATGGAGGAAATGGAGATCATGAGGAGATGAAGAGGAGGTGGCATCGGAGGAGGGTACGATGCTAAGGGGAAAGTAGAGGGAAATAGCTGGAGGAGTAACCAAGTAAACATTATTACATGTCAGCAGTCACTTGTGAAGGTAACACCAGCCTCTGCTTGTGTGTTGTTGTGGGGGGTTATTGTGTGTATTGCCAACATCAGGTGTGGGGAATCCATTTCTCATTCTGCTCACACATCCACCTGTGCAGTCACAAACACACATGACGCACACACATGCACGCATGCAGGCAGAACTCACTCTTTGAACTGTTAGTCTGAAATAAATAAATAAACCTACATTTATCTGAAGCTATTTATCTGAGTCATTGTCAGTTCATGCTCAAAGTCACACACGATCTTGAGGACACACTTTTTTTTCTCCCACTCGGTTCAATTGCACCCACTCTCCTGCCCTTTTCTCCACCATGCATACATCAGTACAAGTCTGGACAGCCTGCCTCAGCACAGAGATGCACAGTTGACGAATCCCTCCGCTGACACACTGGCAAGTAGTCCTTGATTTAAGGGATTTTGATAGATGGCAGATTAGAGAGTTAAATTGAATACAGCTTCCATAGATTATATACAGCTAATCTTAGGCAGTCTCTGTAAATTGTACTGGCTGTAAAACAATTAGGGTGTGAATTTGCATGCAGGCAATTTTACATGCTGGTTTCTTACAAAAGCCATTCAGAAAGACTAGCAGATAAAAGAATAATTGTCAATTCCCGTGTTTAGCGGCAACAATCCAAAAGCAGGAGTACACCTAATAGTTTTACGGGACTACTTTTTTGTAATTCCAAACGGCTGGTTGGGAGAGGCATCGGGGCGGATGTCCACCTCACTTCTCTCTGGGTGTTGTCCGCCTCCCCGGCACACACTCACGGCTGCTTCCATCTATCCATGCTGCTTACTTCATTGTACTGACTGGGCTCATCAATTAGGCAGAAATTAAGCCGTTTCAGATGCAATAATTGTCTTTTACCACTTCGGAGAGGATTGTAAACCACGGATAGAGGCGCAGATAAGTTTTGAGCACGGGAAAGCTGGGAGGAACGAAACACGCAGGTACAGTGTGAATGTTATCTCGACTTCCAACTATTAACGTTACTAATGTAACGCGATGGTACTAGCCGCAAGCTAACTGGCTAACGTTAGCATCCCCACGACCAACTAGGTTTGACTTAAGATTGCACTTTGATGGGGGGCTAAATGTCGCCTTATTTTTTTATTGCTCAACCCGCAGAAACAACTTGGACTGTTGAAACTGGTACCGTTTGTCGGGAACCGTTCTGGAGGGGACAACGAGTTGAGTTATTATAACCCAGAGAGCGAGTTTTTACTCCACGCCAGCAGCCGATAGTAGCGTTAGTAACAGCCAACGCTAGCGTTGGGAAAACAAAAGGACTTCAGTGGCTGACACAACACACAGATAACTACCGGTGAAAGCTGTGGAAATATTGATTTAGTTTTTTTAAAGTGGCTCAGGGAGGAACTCCGGTTGCCAATCAGCCGTCTCAAGTTTTTTCGTTTAGTTTCATAATGTGCTAGTTTACACGATATACCAAAAAATATAACCGATTACAAAGCGGCACTTCCAAGAAACCAACAGTAAGTTACTATCACATTGTAACCAATAATGGAGAGTAAACCAACTCAGCAACTGATATCCAGGAACATTTGTTCTTTTAGAAAAAAAATATTTAAAACGTAATTTATCGAGTTAAAATTAAGCATCAACTAGGGAATATTAATCAGACTATTTATTTAGGGATATGTATAATAGGTTATAGACCAAATTCAATTAATTTGTATTGACTTAATAACGGATTTAGTAGTATGTGATGTGAGTGTGATTCTATGCCATAATGAAATTATTAAATATTTTCGGAGCAAAAAGTTGTTTGAAATGAGACTGGGGGGGAAAATGGATTGTTTTGCCTAAATTGATGATTGAGCAAAATGTTTTTATGCAAATAGACCGTGTTGAGCCCGGTTAGTTTACATATTATAAATGGTTTTGCGTAATAGTTAATCAAATATACGGATGAGATCGAGGCTACCGTCACAGTGTCCGAGGCTACTACAACCCCAAAAAAACCTCCTTAGAGAACGAACCGGGCGGGATTAAAGCTGCACGACTTGTTTTACCGTCTTACTCACAGTATCTTTCCTGAATTTTAACAACGAGAAAGATACGTTAAGGTTTGTATGATGCGAGGTTTCGGGGAAAGTGGGGACAGCTGTTGTAGTTTCGGGGAGCCACCAATGAGAGACAAAGACCCCCAAAGAGCCTCAGACACTTGTATTGTTAGGCGGAGTTTGGTGGATGTGATTTAATCACTCGGATTCCCCCTCACCCCTCGCGACAGCAAGTATGAACCTGTTGTATTGTGGGATATAAATGGAAAGAAGTTACAGCAGCCTCTCTGTCACGTAACTCGGCGTCCCTGCTTTGTTCCGACCGGAGTTCAAGTCAGGAGACTGGAGGAAGTTGCTAAAGCGATGGTGTCAGACTCAGATTATGTCAAATTCGTCTACACAAGGATTTAATTTTGCTGCACTTGCTTTTTAGCGATCACCTGGAGTTTGTTACCGCATTGTGGTTGTTTACCAGAAAGTAGCTTTGATTGGTTAGTCCGACTGTGTGGAGCTGTGTCCTGAGGTGACCGTCTAGTCTTTTGTGCTACTGTGAGACTAACTGGCCCTGTGAGAGAGAGAGGAAGAGGGAGGAGGAAGGTTTGGCTGCGTACATAATAATATATCAAGACTCTGGATAACTCCTAAAATGTAAGTCTCCCTCGTGCAGGATGGCTCTCATGTTACCCATGACATGTTTTGCACTTTGCTTTGGCTGTTGTTGCTTTATGTGGATGTCAGGTTTTAGGGCTTTTCTTTAGAGCCTCAAGTTCCTCAGCTTTTAAAAAATAGACAGCTGTAAAGTCACTTTCCAAGTCGGATGGGAATTGATATCTACCTGAGGACTTTATTGATACCAATTACTGATTCTGCTTTATTTGTCTGATTTATGCTAATGTTATGATGGAGTAAGGAACTATTTGAGTTAGTTGGTTTGGGTTCTATGAAGTAGATGTTAATGAGTTAATTGAATGAGGCAGAGTTCCTGAGGTCAATACTTGGTGCTGATTAGAACTGAGAGATTAGAACTTGTGTTTTAAGCTAACAAAAAGAGGGCATGTTATGACATCTTCAAAACCTTATGTCCCACAGAGCTATTAACCGTGCAAGGTTATTTTTGCTCCAGAGATGAGCTGATGCTGCGAGCTATTGAGTGATAATGAGGGGGTCAGGGAGAGATAACGAAGTGTGAATGAGTTCTTGTACAGTAAGCCAGTGTTTGGAAAATGAACTCCGCTCAAGGGAAAATAATAAGAATTCTTCCAAGGCAGCAGCATGGTGTGCTGATCCACTTTACTAGAGTGAGTCGGGTTTTATAGGATTTCAAGTGAGACACAAGTTGCAACTCTACAGATAAACTTGATCCAATTATACTTGAATTAATTATATTTGAGGAAGACATGAGTGTTCTGTTGTTGTATACTTGATCAAGTTTCATATTTAAGGTTTTGTGTGTGTGTTGCAGCCATGCCCTCAGTGATGGAGCGCTCGGGGGCCGGGGTCCTGTCCAGGAGCAGAGCCAAGACCGTAACCAATGGCAACAGCCAACCGCATTCTGAGGAGGAGAGCAGCGATGAAGAGCACGCTCACGGTAGACACGCACACACACGACCACGTTTCTTGCACGTCAGAGGATATCACATAGGTTTCCTTATCTTAACTTAAAAAATAGTGATTTAACAGCCTTTATCAAAGGGACTTGCTTGTTGTTTCTCTTTGATTTGCACCACTACGGCTTTAAAGACTGAATTCTGGTGCAACTTGTGTCTTTTATGGCCCAATTTTCATATAATCAGCTCTATAGTTATGCAAAAAATACCATTAAATATTGTGATATAGTCTATATAGTATAAGCCCAATCCAGAACCTAGTACCTGGTTGAAGTAGCTCTTCCAGTATACTTCCAGTAGACAGACTTCACTGTAGGGTGCAACAGGGGCAGCTTCTCCGGTTGCATTGCTGCAGTGCTTCTTCAGTCGCTGCACACTACTCTCCTCAGATGCCCCCTCCGTCTCTCCTCCACCCCCATCCCACACTCTTCCATCTTTGTCATCCTCATCCCACTTCGTCTCTCCTTCAACAGTTCCCTCCTTCAGACTTCCAGTTGATCATTGTGAACTATTTGTTAACACGATACACATGGAGTTGGTTAGGATATGTTAAATATGGGACCTTCCACAACATTGCCAGCGTCTTTGATTGCCTTCATCTCCTTCATGCTCCTTAAGCCCTCGAGTCATCGCTCCATCTTCTTCATCCCGCTATCTTATCTTGTTTGTTTACCCCAGTATCTTCCATCCTGCCTTCCTTCCATCCAATTTTCTGTTCTTTACTGTTCCACTTCCTGCCTCTCTCCACCCATTTTTTTTTTTTACCATCTTCTTCAGTTTCTACCATCCCCGTCTCCTCCCTTCCTGTCCTCTGTCCCTGAGGAAATCTAATCTGTCTCTCCCTCCTCCTCCTCATCTGCTTCCATGCTTCTCTCATGCCTCTGCTCTTCATTCCTTGCTGTCCACCCTCTTCCCATCACTTTTATCACACTGGCTTATTATTTACAATAATTACTTAATGCCTGCCATCCGTTGTTGCCCTGTTTGTTTGTGTCTGTCTGGATCTCTCACTTAGTGATGAATTAAGAGGCCTGAATGATGTGTATATGCTTAAAGTTATACTGTGTGATAAAACAAATGTCTGATAGTGTTTCATCATTGAGGAAAGATGGTTAACTATCACGCTGTCCATGCTTCTCTCTGTGGCTCCTCGACGTCTCCTCTATCCAGCGCTGCAACTTTTTTGGAAAATTTCTGCAGTGTTCTGGGAACGCATGTCAACCGTCCTCTTCTGCCTCCACCACTCTATCCATCATTCCGGGAAGTAGCAACTCAAATTTGCCTTGTGTCTCTCCACAGACAGCATGATCAGAGTGGGAGGAGACTACCAGGCCCAGATTCCTGAGTTCAAACCAGGTAAGCTGCGGGAGAGGAAGGCAGGAAGAAAAAGAGAGATGACAGGGAGGATGAGAAGGGGAGATGTGGAGGACATTGAAACTGAAGAAGAAGACAGTCAGACTCTTGTTACTGCTGTAAACGAGCGCACCAGGGAGAACACTGAGACGTAGTTATTTTAAATCTGTAGATCATCAGCGACTTGCTGCCTGGGTAGGCAGGTTTGTTTACATGAGCAAGGTACCCGCTGGTCATTATCAACTTCAAGTTTGACTTTGTGCTAAATATTTGATGTTGCCGTTAACGTTTTCCTCTGTGCAATCACATCATTGAGTCTGGTGTTGGGACGACGCCTCATGGCTTCATGTATCTATCAGATCTGCTTCAGTCAAACACAACTGGGCCTGAAATAATTTCCTCTTTCAGGCTATTAATAGTTCCAGAACAGTTACGAGCGATGTTAAACCAGAGCAGTTTGTCAGATGTTTGTTTTTGGCTGTTTTGAAAATGTGTAAAGATTCTAAAACGTGGCTCACTGAAAACACACTTTATACCCGGGGTGTGGTTGTTGAACACCGAAAATCAATCGCTAGATTCTCCAGAGGGAAACGTGAAGTTTGCAGCGCAGCAATCTGATTGCTCCTCCGGTGCAGCCTGACTGTATTTTGTCAGTGCACAGGTGTTGAAATCCCCAAGAGGGTTCGCCGGCAGACGTATCGCTGTCGCCGACACATTTTATTCTAATGAAGAGGGAGTCCACACAGGAGAAGGGAGGAAGGAAAGACTTGATGAGGTCTTAGGTAGAGAGACGTTTTGAAAAGTACGAGGGAGAAGACGAGCGGTTGAAGAGGGATCCAGGTGTACGTGTTAACCCTTTATATGTAAATCTGAATGCTCACAGTGTTTTTGTTTCCCGAACAGTCAGAAAATGTCTGTTTTCATCCTCAGACAGTCCAGCGCGCTACAACGAGAAGGACCAGAGGAGCATGCTGGTCTGGTGTCCCAACAGTCAGCTCTCTGATGCAATGTGTAAGACACACACACACACACACACACACACACCTTCCATTACCAGCGTAACATGACCTTCAGTTAAATGATGGTATGCTGACTGGAACATAGCAGTTAAAAGTTTTCCTTCTGTCTGTCTCTCACTCACTTATTCCTCCATTTCTCATCCCTCCCCATCATCTGTCTTCATCATCCAATTGCTATTCTTCTCACCCCCCCTCCCCCTCTTTTAAACTCCTATTTGATTTTCTTGTCCATTTCTCTCCATTACTCCATCGTCTCCGTCTCACTCCTCTTTCCCTTGCACTCCCCACCTCTCCCCCTCCTGCTCATCGCCCTCCTCCTCTCCTCTGTTTTTGAATCCATGTCTTCTCCTCTTGTCCCAGTGGATGAGTACATCCTGATGGCTAAAGAGAAACACGGCTACAACATGGAGCAGGTAAAGTAGACTGCGAATTCACTCACTGTAAAGAGCTTTTCCTTCCCCCTCGTCAGAGTGAGTGATGTATTATATATGAAACGGTACATTCAGGCCCTGGGCATGTTGCTGTGGCACAAACACGACGTGGAGCGCTCGCTGGCCGACTTGGCCAACTTCACCCCGTTCCCCGACGAGTGGACGGTGGAGGATAAAGTGCTGTTCGAACAGGCCTTCAGCTTCCACGGCAAAAGCTTCCACCGCATCCAACAGATGGTGAGAGGCTCGGATAGAAACACACACAGTATCAATACAGTTGCAATAAAAGCTACTTCAAGTCAAACACCATGTTTTTGGTTTTCATTATTTGATGTGTTTGTGTGCAGCTGCCCGACAAGCTGATCTCCAGTTTGGTGAAGTACTACTACAGCTGGAAGAAGACCAGAACCAGAACCTCAGTCATGGACCGGCAGGCCCGGAGGCTGGTCAACAAGAGAGAGAAAGAAGACAGGTAGGAGATGCCGAGTAACTAATGATGGTGTGGAGGGAGAGAGAGGAGAAGACAGAGGGATGGAGGGAAGCATCAACACATACAGGCCCGAGATCAGACAGTCACAACTTTACTTTGTTAAACTACACTTGATAAGCGCTTTATTCTGGGCTGCAAGAGTCTCATCAATATAAATGAGACACAAAGTATTTCTCGCCTCGTCATTATCTGACGACTCTCAAGCATCCTTACAGAAACATCTCTGAAAGAATCAAACACCTTTCTGCCGCTCAGCCATGTTCTTCCTTTGTTCTTCCTTCCAGCAATGAGGACGTGGAGGAAGCAGACCCTGGCAGTGACAGTGATTTTGAGCTTGACACCAAGAAAGAGGTGAGTAACATCCAGAGTGTTTGTGCTACTCAAGCTTGTGTTTGTCTCATTAGCCACGACCTGCCTGTGTAGATCTCAATGCCTTCTGTGTCCTGAATTAAAGCTTTGAATAAATGTTATTCAGCATCCTTCTCTAATATCTGTGTGATTTCTTTGCCTGCGCAGGCAGTGAAACCGAACCCCAGCAGCACCAGCTCTGAGAAGGTGATCCCAGGTCGCTCCGGGCCAGTGAAGAAGGAGAATATCGGAGCTCAGTACCGCCACCACCCACTCCGAGCCCGCCGCAGGCCTCCCAAAGGCATGCACCTGGATCAGAAAGACATCACGTCCCTGTCGGCCTCCCAGGACTCTGGGGTGGTAACAATAAGACAGCTGGACACACAGCTGGTGTCACTGAAGAGACAGGTACCTTTCTTCTCCTTAAACGTCTCCTTTACTTTAATTTGAATACCACTGTAAAATGTGCTGTACACACCAGAGAGGTCTCACTCTGGAGAGCACCGGGGCCAATCTCAGCGTAGCTAAAACCTCAAATCAAATGTCTGCTACATTTTCCTCCTTGAAAGGCTGTCGAACGCTTCAGCCAGGAGTGATTCACTTGTGAAACTCCTGTATGACACAGGAGCCTGCAGTAGGGGGGGGTTGTGCAAATGTGTATTATTTATCTATCTGACATGTAAAAACAAATTGTCAGGATATGTGACCTTCTGAAATAACAAAAGCTTCTGCGTGCTGTTGACTTCAGGTTTCTACTAGCTCCGTCAGGTCCGCCAGCCGTTGACATGCATCCACTTGTTCTTCTGTTTCTCGAAGGTCCAGAGTATCAAACAGAACAACAGCAGTTTGAAACACGGCATCAGTGAAGGTGTCGACTCTTTGAGACCCACTGAGGTAATTTCTTCTTCCTCTCGTGTGTCCCCCTCCCATGTCTCTCCTGACTGTATTAATATTTCTACTCAGTCTTCCCCCCCAACTCCCTCTGGATCTTAGTTCACCCCTTGTGGAACTGAAATTAGTCTTAATCCGCTCTTTGCTCTCATATTGTCACGTTCGCCCCTCTCCATGTTCTTTCTTCCTCCCACCTCCCTCACTAGCTAATCATTGTCTTTCTTTTACAGCCTGCCCCTAAGATGAACTCACGCTGGACCACAGAAGAGCAGCTCCTGGCTGTGCAGGGTGAGTTAAGGCTGCAGCAGCAGCAGCAGCAGCAGCAGCAGCATCATCATCAAAGTCACCTCATGTCACTGGTTGTCCTCCTCCAACCTCACGTTAGCAGCAGCAGCAGTCTGTTAGACACAGTCAGATTGTCTACAGACAGGCACTGCATGAGTTGGTGCCAGAGAGGAATCTGTTGAGCCTTCACCACTGCGGTGGAGCTTTAATCAATGGAAAACAATAGTTTGTGTTCCACTTTCTCCAGCTCTGAGGAAGCTGTAAAGCCGGTCGGAAGTTATAGAGGCAGATTTTGATTCCTTTAGTTGCTGTCAGGTGAGGTCCCAGGTGGAATCAGTAACACATCGACCCTTTCCTCGTCCCCTCTGGAGCTGCAGTCAGTGTGAGCGGGTCATTTAACCCCCATCAGCTGCAGCTGCTCAGCGCAAACAGCAGAGGGGGGAGGATATGAATGCTGTGTAATGATGTGAGCACGAAGCAGGGCAGGACCGGTGAAGAGCAGGTGCACTCCGCTGGCCGACCGCCCATGAAGGTTAATGGAAGACATGTATCAAACAGGCAGCCGCTCGTCTGTCGCACTCCCCCGAAAAACTATTCTGCTTCTGATGCCGTTTGATGGTGGTTGAATTGTTTAAGTGACAACGAATTAACAGGACAACTCCCTCCGTCTTCTGTCTCCCTTACAGCAATCCGTCGCTATGGTAAAGACTTCTCCGCCATCGCAGAGGTAATCGGGACTAAGACGCCTGCACAGGTGAGCTTCCATAGCGCCTCAGTCCAACCCTCCATATTTCTATGAGCTGCTCAGATCTTCATGTCTTCCCTAATTTATGCCTCAACACTTGAGGTGTGATTTGTCTGTGTTATAATTGTTATTGCCACCGTCCCTCCTTTCATTGTCCTTTTAATCAGTCTTCCTCCTCTTCCTCTGGGCTCAGGTGAGTTCGTTCTTCGTGAGCTACCGCCGCAGGTTCAACCTGGACGAGGTGCTGAGGGAGTGGGCGGCCGAGCAAGTGGCCTGCAGCCGAGACCAGCGGGACCTCAGGAGGAGCAGCGAGGAGATGGCGACCGCTGCAGACGGAGGTGCAGAGGAGGATGAGGTAAGATGAAGAGGATATTTAGTTTTTATCTTAATGAGTGAGACAAGTTTGAATTTCAATGAACGTCCATCAAACTTACGTAACTTCAGTATCTACGTCATCTGCAGCCGTGCTTCTGTTGAACAGACGGAGCAGCTGCTTCTAATGTTTCATCTTCATCTGCTGTCTTTCCAGCTGATTGTCTCATCTTCCTCCTCCTCATTACCTCGTGTCTCTGCCTCTCTTGCTTTTCTTTCATGTTAACTCACCTTCTCCACCCCCCCCAGGTCAAAATGGAGGACTCTCCTTCAGATGCCGCCGACAGCTCCTCTCCCCCCTCCTCCACCCAGGCTCCCTCCTCCCTCTCTCAGCCTCCTCCCCTGCTGCGCCCGGCGCCTCCTTCAGCTCCCCCAAGCCTGCTCCGCCAGCCCCCGCCGCTGCAGACTCGCCCGCTCCAGAACCGGGCGCCCCACAACCACCCTCCACCCCCGCTCATCCGGCCCGCAGTGACCACCGCCGCTTCCTCTGGGAGCTCCAGCCTCAGGGCTTCTCCTCCCAGCTCCTCCTCCACTGCAACGCAGATGCCTCCGTCGCTAGTCGGGCTCAAAGTAGAGCAGTCCAACTCGCACTGATACACACACACACACACACGTTAGCATGCACACAAATAGAATGCTTTCTCTTCAGTCTTCATTTCCGGGACCATCACACATCACATGACACCTCAGGTGACATCACAGCTCTCAAAATGGGAAAAAGAAGAGAGCGTGTGTTTCACTCAAACATAGCTGTACTGTAACACCTACCTCCAGACCATCGTTCTCTAGCATGCACACACACACAACACACACACACACACACACAAACACTCGCACACACACTACAAATAGCAGGAACTCCAGACCAACACTACCTGCACTCACCCTCCCCGAATAAAAAAAAAAAAAAAAGACACTGGTTTGTCACGCTGGTGATGAATGCCGCCACCGTAGAGCAAACCCACCTGGCCGTCTCCTTGGCAACTGCTGAACATCTGGACTGCAGGAGTAGTGTGGTGAAACAAACCTACCACGTGTATATATAATGTACATATGTGTGTATTTATGTTCATTATATATATGTATACATATATATGTGCATTATATAAAACTGTATAAATATATATAATGTACATATATATGTATACTGTAGGTTCCACTGGACAGATATCAAGTCATCCAAACAGCCTTCAGGAAAAATAAACAAAGAAAACGGCGGAGGAGTTCAAATCTGAGCCAGACCTGCTCCTCCGGGGAGCTCGTGGACACCCGGAAATCATGACGTGTGGAAGAATTACGCTTTTCCTCCAGCTTGGCTTTAAGACTCGGACCCTCACAGAGGAGCAAGAAAAGTGCTTCTGCAAAGAGGCCGGACTTTGCAACCGAAGATTTGAGTCGGTTTTTATGGCTTTTAATAGCCAGGTGAGGCGCCGGGTTCAGAATTGGATAATAATGGAAATAGAAGAGCAAGAGAACGTCTGGATGTTTCTCTCCCTCTTCTCTCATAGCCATGTGTGACTAGTATTAACTGGAGTGATGTTTTTTTTTTTACTATACTTTTAAAGGTGAGCTTTAGGGTAGGCAGTTAGTCGTAGTTTAGATACTCTATCATCATGATGATGATGATTGCCTGAGCTCTAAGGAGAAAATGAGCCTTTTGACACGTGTGACTGGACTTTGTCTCACATTCGCTGCAGCCGGCGTTTCAGTATTGAACCCCGCTGTCGACCATCGATACGTTTCCAGCAGTCGCCGGCCTTCAGAGCAGCTGAACGAAACATTTGCCTCTGTTTTACCAAGTGAAGAGGACCGTCGTCTTCTTACTTCCTACAGATGAGAATAAAAACAAAAGATGTTTAGCCAAAGTGAGTTAATTGCTTTAAGAGCACAGATTAACTGAGACGAGTGTGACATTTAGAGTAGGTGTGAGAGGTCAAAGGGCATCCGAGTGTTTCTGTATGAGATGCTGTGTTAAGGACAGCGCAGGTTTCTCCAGTTCCTAAGTCATGAAATGCTTCGTAAGGGTGCGACGTCAGGCGACCTCATGAATCTGCTGGCCTGAATCACTGAATCCTCAGCCTGGAGCAGATCTGCAGCCACAAGTTTTCTGTAAACTGCTTCTGTCAGGACGTAAGTGGCCTGTCACGATGTTTGGCTTTATTGTTTGCTTGACCTCTGATTTTTCTTGGACTTGAAAATGTTTCCCTTCTTCCAGAACCTGCTTGTTCGTCCTGTATGTGAGAAGTTGTTTACATTGTGGAAGATAAAGTGTTTGTGATTGACAAATGGTTTTTTTTTAGAATAAAGAAATGAACAAATAGTGCTTCATTTATCCACAGACTAATTTAAAGATCTGAATCGAACACTCCAGTTTATATACTCAGTCAGAAGAACTTTAGTGAAAGAGGGGAAACAATAGACCTGCAACAGGCCAACATTCATACTCACCGCTAACGTAGCAGGTTGTTCACAAAGGTCATTTTAATGATGTTAAAGGGAAAACGTGTTCTGAACTGCCCCAGAACTGAGTGTGTTCTACTCTGGCAGAATAATCACACATACAGAAGTGTGTGTGCGCCTTGTGAAAACAGGTTGGATCACCCACAGCTCCCACATTCCTGAGCAGGGCTGGGGACACCCGAGTGCCAGGGAGCCCAGACTGAGCTTCAACTGGTGCTGGGAAGAAGAAAAGTTAAATATGGACAGTGAGGCTCTGGTCCTCTCTGCAAGAAAGTAATCTGATTCATTTATCAGTATGTGTCTGAGACTACCTCCAAAAATCAGACGATTTGTGGGTCCAGCTGTGATTGGAAAGTGATGTTACTGTTCAAAGAAATATCTTCTAACCAGGGAATAAACAAAATTCAAGAGATGACGCTTCAGAACAGACCGGATGGGAGCTCGTTCCTCCGTACGTCACTCATCATACGACGGATTCCAAAGACCAGACCATCATTATATCATTTTTATTACTATCATTGTAATTTTTCATCATTTTGTCTTTGCACAAAAAAAAAAAAAAAACATACATTTTTCAGGAGTTGCTAACCCTTCCCAACCCCAAACCCACCACTACAGTTACAGTTTGCTCAAAACACATTTAAATCAATGTAAATTACAGCAATGTTAAACAAAATAATGTAAGATAAAATCAACCCTGAAAGAGATAATATAACAGCAACAGCCAGAATAATAATTAGAATCCGATACCCAGCACCTTAATACAATGATCAACTTTTTAAAGAAAACAAATCTGATGTATTAAAAACTGAAAGAAAACAAATAAAAACAAAACGACAGTGTGTCATTGTGAAGGAAAGAAAAGTGTCAACCAGCAGACGGTTCCCAACCCAAAGCCTCCTTTCCTCTGATCCCCACTGAGTGTGTGTCTGTGTTTTTCTTCCGCTTCGACAAACCGGCGCATCGATGCAACAGGAGAGGAGAGGAAACGTATTCTTGTGGTTGTGGGTTGTTTTGTTTTTTTTTGAACGTGTGTGTGCTCTGATATGAGAACGTCTGACGATGAAGGCTTTCTTGCTGTGTCTCTCTGGTTCAAGCAATCCTGGACCGGTAAGGCCGTTTAAAAAAAAAAAAAAAGAAAAGAAATAAAAACAGACAGACAGTAAAACAACAACAAAAAAAGGCCAAAACTGAACGAGCAGTAGTCGTCACCACCACCATCAACATTAGATACATCAATAACTCCTCCGCTTGGGGGGTTTGTGTTGAACCCGATACACTATGAACTGTGTGTGGATGCTAAATGTGTGTGTCAAAGGTGCACTACACTGAAAAGGCAGCAATGATATGATCCGACATGACCCCCCTTTCAACCCCCCCTCCCTCCCTCCCTCCCGGAAAAATCTAATTTTTACAAACCCCGATTTTTTTCTTTTTTTTTAAAACGACACAAAAATATATTATCAAATCAAAAGTAGAAGAAGAAAATAATTCACCATTCGTTGTCGTCGATTCTTTTTTTTTTTTCTTTTTTTTTCTCAGTGATCTTTCATAGTACACTCACACACATACTGTTACATACTCCAACGACACCGTGGTTGTGTGTTTTGCTCTTTGGGAACACGTGTAGCAGAGAGAGATGTGGGGGGGTGGGGGGGTGGGAGGATGTGCTGACGTGTGCAACAGAAACAAACCCCCGAATTGATTTCTTCAAAGAAAGGCAACATCAAGTCCAATCGACGACCCCGTCCGTCCGTCGGTCCGTCGGTCCGTCCCTCCGCTGTGTCTCCCCTCTTTTCCAGTGCACAACTCTTTTTTTTAAAAGCCATAAAAGAAGAAACTAAACTTTTTTTTTTTCTTTTTTTTCTCTAAAGGACACACTTAAAAAGTCGCAGCCTTGCAGGATCGATGACGTCGTCGGGTCCGACTGGCCTCCTCGGACTCGACGGCGAGAGAAATTAAAAAAATCGAGGAAGGATCGGGAGTGAAGAGGCAAATACGATGGATGTGTTTGTGCTGAGTTCAGTTAGCATTCGGTGGGAGGAGGGGTGTGTTTGTGTGCATAAAGAGTGGGGAAGTGTGTGTGTGTGTGTGTTAGTGGGAGGAAGAATTGGGTGTAGAGTTCATTTCAGGGGTGGGAGGGGTTGAGGCAGGGGGATGGAGGAAGCGTACGTTTACCTACAACAGAATTCGTCCATCCAAATCCATCTGTAGTTTGTCTGGTGTGTGTGTTTGTGTGTGTGTGTGTGTGTGTGTGTGTGTGTGTGTGTGTGTCAGGGACCACACTCCTGGCTCAGTTGGGAGTCCATTCAGTTTTGGAGGCGAATCAGAACTATCTCAATCAGAAATCCTTGAGACTCCAAGTTCCAACCTGAAGTTTCTGTCAATCATTCTGAGAGAACATTGAATTGTTTTCCTCCCACCCGCCTTT
>CAAKHC010005904.1:2242-14115 GCA_901007825.1 Macroramphosus scolopax | reverse complement strand
TAGGGGGGCCCCCCCCCCCCCCCCAGTCTTATAAATAATGCAGTGCCTCTCATCATCAGCAGCAGACAGACAGAGTGACAGAGGCGGTGAGGAATCAGACTCAGACGCAGGAAAACAAACACATTCCACAGCAGTTAGATTGAAACCAATTAGCCGGTACTTCCTGCCCTTCTACACACACTATTTATATTTACTGCTGTATGTTTTTTTTTCCTCTCCCCTGTCATAACAAGATAAAAAGTACAACCGTTTAAGATTTGCATACAAATTAGATAATTGGAAAACACACAGCGAATGGAGTAAATTAATGAGCCACATGGACGGCATATGCAATGGAAGTAACGTAGGTGGAGTGATGTTGGCCGGCGGAGGAGAGTCGACTGTTCGGGCGTTTGTCTGGGGGGCCTCCTCTGCAGGCCGCATGCTGCACTGTTACTGCACTGATCAGAGGAGGTGACACGACGAGCTACCGCCAAACAATACGTCACACACGTTGTTTATGTTCTAATCCCGGGAGGTTTTCTGACCAGTAGTGACAATATTTATTCTTAACTTTTGTTCGTGCTGCTGAAATACGAATGTTGCTCTGCTGACGTCCTCTCTGCAGTATTTCTAGAAGGGTCGATACCCAAGAGACACTTTACTTTAATCCAACAAGACGTATGTATGTAAGAAGTAGTCTAAGAGTAATGTAAGCTACATGTAACATCAGTGCTCTTAATATTTACTGCAATACTGTGTGTACTGTACAAGGTGTAATACCTCCATGTACAATACCTAACTTATAACATGTAACATCACTGCTCTTACCTCTGCAACACTGTAGCTTCTATGTAGCTTATTATTCTATCACTTACTGATTAGTTCTTATTTCTGATGATTCATTTAGACAAGTGTACTTATTGATTTGTTATTATTCTTTATAAATGCTCTTTATTGTTTTGCACTATCCACTTTGCTGCTGTGATGCTGTAAATTTTACCGTCGTGGGACGAATAAAGGTTTATCTTATCTTATCTTAGCTTAGCTTAGCTTAGCTTAGCTTAGCTTAGCTTACCTTAGCTTAGCTTGTATTCAACTGTGCTATTTGTTTGCATCGGCTGTTCATTTTAAAACTGAAAAAGAGAAGATAACTGCTACATGTGTGTCAGTGTTGGAGAACGTACACGCCTTCATTTAAGATATAAACAGTTCCTCAACTGTGAGAAAAGAGCTTTTGCGATAAGACAGAATCTCCTCTTACCATTCAAAATCATGGGCTCTGCAGATGCAGGACTCAGCTGAGAGGATTCTGGAGTAGTCTTTACCCAGCTTGCAGTAGTTCCCAGGCCTGCGCTTCATATAAATCTGTTTTTGTCCCATCACACACGGCTCCCCCTGTGGGCATGAACAACCGTCAGAAGGACTCCTGTACAGCATGAACTGCAGCATGATCAAGGGTAGAGTCTGGTGTTTCCTACCTGGTTGTGCAGGTGCCATGTTTGATAGTCTTCCTCAGTGCATTTCCTACTGAAGATCGACTTGTAGTCGATCTTGATGAGCTGCCACTCAGAACGGTGGCTGAAGTGACCGAAAAAGCTGCAGAACGAGAAGGTAAAGTTTAAAACCCTCTCAGTGAATACAGCATGGCAGCACGGCTCCAACACACTCCGATGTGGGACGACTCCAGCGGTATCACACAAGGCACCGCTCAGCCGGATGATCTACCGTCTGTTTGACGACATACAAGTTGGGGGATCTTAAGAGACCCTGTGAAAATTGTAAGACGTCAGTGTGATTAAAGGGGTGAGGAAGAACAGTGACTTTTCTCTGTTCTTTAACTTCTGCCTTCTGATTTCAGCTCGAGGTGTTTTACACTTTAAACTCCTCGTCCCTGTTTGGTTGAGTCTCTCAAGACTAAAGTAGACATTCATTTATTTTATTTGAAGGGATCCGTGGCCTCGAGGTCTTTTCTAAATGAGCTGGGTTAACTAGGGAGATGGTTTCAAGCCTGTCTGATTGTCAAACTGCTTGTTTTTTTTTTTCCCCCCGTCAGACTTATTTTTGCGATGCTGCTGCATTCCAGATCCTTCATCATCATTACCTCCACCAGGGAGGGTCTGTATCTGGCAGCGCCGCTCGACAGTCCGTCTGTCTGTTAGCAGGATTTAGCAAAAAAACATCAGGCCCATTTTGGCTGATCTTGGGTGCAGCACGGGCCAAGAAAAACACATTATATGCGGGGCAGCTCCATCCAAGTAAAACCGGCACATTTTTACATTAGCGCTGGCAGAGGTCTGCACGCTACGTGAGGCAGTCTGTCAGCAGGATTACACAAAAACTAACCGCTCCTGAGTGGAACTGATGACAGAGGCTTACTGCAAAACCTGTCATGGCACCTTCAGGCATCCAACAACACCGACGGATCTGCTGTGTTGACAGACATCCTGCTGCTCCTGACTTTCTCTCCGGTTGATCGTTTCACATGTTAATGACGACTTTAACTGTGGTGAATGGTGACGTTGTCAGTGCAGAGCAGGAGGTTGGAGGTGGTTTGAATGTTGGTTAAACGGAGGGTTTCAGCCCATATCATACTCATTATTTATTTATTTATCTTGAAATATTAAATGGATATTTGTGAAAAGATTCTTGAATGTGTGGTAGTTTCAGTTGTGGAGCTGCATTCAATATGAGGGTTGACTGTTGTCCTTTGGGGGGGGGGGGGGGGGGTTGATCAGTAAGTAACGCTGAAGGTCAAACAACAGCAGTGCCATTAACATGATTCTACAATGACGTATCACATCTGGCAATATTAATCTTATTAATATTAATAAGGAATTAGGAACGATTACACAACAAAGCTCACTAGCAGGTTTCGGGAAGTACTACTGCAAAGGTGATTAGTATTATAGGCTCATTGAAAAGGTGTGTTTAGTGTGAGCTTCAAAATTAGCATTTACCAGCAAAACATATCCGCGTCTCGTACCCGGCTGTCAGAAGCTGAGTTGCATTGTGGGTGAAGAGCGTGCCAAGGTTTCGATAAAGAAAAATAAATGATGTGTAGCAACGATTCCTCTAGTTCAGCTGCATCGATGCTGCTCCCTTTGATGTATGACTGTAAGTGCAATGCTAAATCAGTGGCTATCCACTGAAGTCCCATGACCCATTACCTGTCACTTCAGAAATGTGTCTCAAAAAGACAAAATAGCACAGAGCTTTAAAAGGATGCCTTCCATAGAGGTCCTCCATCCGTCTAACCTTTGAGAAGGAATAACACAAAGATCTGAACAGAATAGAAGAAATACCATTCACCTTTCACCCAGCCAACGCTGCAACATACCGAGACATAAAAAACAACACTTTTAACATGTCGTATGTGTGGACTCACGTCATGATCTGGTTCTCTGCGCCGGCCTCGACCAAAACACCGTCCACGAACAGAGGCACGGAAGAAAAGCTGTGTTGGGTCCACTGCCTCCCCTCGTCGAAGCTGATCCTGTGTTAGTGTGTCAGAACGCATTCCCATCACAAACCCAGCAACAGCGGTGGCATGGAAACAGAGGCTCTCTATTAAAGCCTGGTCATCGGGGAGGATTTAGGTTGGGATTAGAAGGCCTGGCTTGTCTCGACGGACCACTCTCAGAATCTCTGTGCAATTAGCTACTGTAGCTTCGGGTGCACGTCAAAACGATACGCTTATCAAAGCAGAGATGCACAAGACCGCTTTCAACGGGAAACGCTGGAATGTTCTGGTGCCAAAAAAGGAAGAAAGCTACTTCCCCAGGACCCGGGGAAAGATTACACAGCCAGACCAGAATATAACTTTCATGTTCAACGACAAAACTGCAGCAGGAGAAGGCGACAGTGAAAAAAAAAAAATGGACAGCTTTCATCAGTGGGGCCTCGGCTCTATTGATTCTGACAGCTTATCAACATTGGTGCTGAAGTGAGAACAACTAGGAGCACCAGAGTGTGATGTGTGGAAACTGCTCACACACACACATGCTGACGCACACACACACATATTCATTTGGATAAAAGCTCTAACAACAGAAAAAGTGTCGACATGCACCTATTAAGAGCTTCAGGCCTGGGGAGTGTTTACCTTCACACCAGCTGAGAGAGCAATACTCCGCTGCTGTACGTTAGCTGCACAGGCACACCGGCGTCTTTCTTCCCGTCATTGTTTCCACTTCCTCCTCTATCACACTTATATCGGATGGGAGACGAAAAAAAACAGCAGGCGACACTTCTCGTCTCCAAAACTAATTTTTTAAATTGTTGCAAAAAGCGAGTGAAGAAGTGAATCGGTCTCCTTTGGATTAGGATGCACTCAGGCAAAGTGAGGGTATCTGACGAGGCAACATGCTATTGAAAACAGATATCAGGCTCCCGGAACCGCTGACTGCTAATGATAAGTGGCTTGAAAAATAACACTCTCCAATTAGATTGCCTGGACGTGTTTGGGCATCACTTCATGGATCAACTGTCACATAGAATATTTACCTGATTATTTACAGAAGAGTTGATATAAGCTAAAAATAGCTGTAAGAAATACGAAGACTCTTAAATGCCCCAGAGGTTGTTTACATTGACGTACCATAAGTGTTTGGTTGGCACGGACGGCTGCTTCACAGCGACGAGGGCCCCTCCTTTGTCCAGGAACCACATGTTGTGTTCCTCTTCAAAGATCTGAACATATCATTGGAAGAGGCAACAGACAAATATTATTGCAGCAACAAGTCTTCAGAAGGGAAATGAATCCTTCTGTAAATCACAGCTCCTGAAGTGTAGCTTAGCTACCTAATGATTCGTCCACACGCTGCAGCTCAGGACACAAAGCAACAGAAGGTCCTCTGCTTCTAATGAGACGCCTGTGTTTGCCTTTTTTTTTGTCTAAAGTCAACAACCGGTGTTCAAAAAAATGTGTAAAAACACAGTTAAATCACTGTGTTTTAAACTGCATAAGTGCTGTGGAAGCTTGATATTCGTAGCAACGCTGCCTCAGGGTGGTGGGGGCATAGCGGGGGAGAACTCGGCTGTAATAACAAGACATGACACCCAAATGGAATATCACATTTGGAACGCCTTCAGCTATTTTGTCATAGTTTCACACTGATGTAGAACTCCGTCAGCCGGCATAATCCTGGTATGAAGCTCACCTGTCTCCAGGTATTCCCGGCGTCGGATGATATGAACATGCCAACGTTGTTGTAAGACAGCTCTGCTCCGATATTTCCTGCAGTGGAAGATATGACACAACAAGAGTGCAGTGAGATCAGACAGACAAAGGAGACGGGACTCCACCCGTGGAGCTCTGCATGATTCACAGTTAAAAGCAGGTATTCATCTGATACTGGCCAATAGTCCTTGTAATATGTGGGAGTGCCTGGAGGAGATGATGGTATTGAGTCTGAGTCTAAAGTGTGAGGTTCAGAGAAGTCAGAGCTTACGGTCACTGGGATTACTTTTATGTACCTAATTATTTGAAACATTCGCCGTGTTTATCGTGAACCTCTGGCTTTGTAACAATCTATAAAGAAGATGCACAACAGGTCTGCTCAGAGTACAACGTGTGGAGCTGCTAACACAGTCAGACACTCGTGAAACATCCGGAGCACCCAAGGACTCTTCGACGTGCTCTCTGTAGGAGGATGGAACCGGAAACCTTCTGCCAAATGCACCCCCAAAGTTAAATCTTATGGATGAATGCATGGTTCAAAGGAAAGACAGACAGCATGGATCAGCACTGACGATGAGAACAAGTTTACAAATTTCCCACACTTGAGACACCATGAATGCATCATTGCACCTCAGCGATGCAGCTGACACCCACAGTCCCGATGGAGACTCACCAGGAGACTAACAGCTAATCTTCAGGCTAACACGTGTTCCTGAGAACATTTGAGACGAGCCAATGCAGACACAGAATCATAATCAATCGATTGATTGATTGATTGATTGATCGATTGATTGATTGATTGTGTTAAAGGTCTGTGAAGTCGCCTTGACACACGTAGACCAGCACCAGAGCTTCTTCTTCCAAATCCCTGCAGTCTATACTTTACATATATATTGATTTCCTTTATTAATAAAATCAGTCAGCAGTTTTAAGTGATCACAACACAATTTATTTTTTTTTCTAATTGTTCATTGTCCCCCAGATACGCAGTTCATGAGCTGGTTTAACAATAAAAAAAGAGAGAGATGACAAGAACATAATTAATTCAACAATCATTTATAATTTGAGGCTTTGAAGGAACAACAATTTGCGTTGACAATGAGTCTGAGATTAGGAAATTCATTATTTGCCTGATTTATTGTGACTTCCTGTAATCTAATGCTAATTTGTCCATTTCGCTACGTTTGTCATGTCCCCATCTTGCGTTGTTCAATCATTGTTGCAATAAATCCGAACACAGATTGAGAACAATGACGTCCGTGCACGTCCCCGACTCTTCGACTGTGAGCGGCGTTACGACAAAATGCCTTTAAAGCTTCTTTTTTTTCCCTGCGAATGTGCAGCCGTTCAGCCGGCTCCGTCTTCTGATCTGCTCCACTTCCTCGGCCACAGCTCAGTAAATAGGCATGTGTTTGATCTGGATGGTGTTTGTCATGTTGGTGAGATGATCTCTGCACCAGCTGACGTCTTAAGAGGCGCAGCAGGCGAAGAGAATCGCGGTGCCAAAGCAAAGGCTCGGCCAGCGGAACACACCGACACCACGCCGACGCGGCGGAGGAGATTTATTCAGCACTCCAACACACCGAAGACAAAACCGACAGATCTCACAGCAAACACACACACGGATTCAGAGGTAGAACAGCATCTGCTGACAACAACATTACCTCTAACAGGTCAATTGGGTCTTAACTTATTGCTTCAAATCTTAAATCCTCCAGGTACACAGATCCTGCAGCACAGTATTTGCTCTCACTCATGTTTTATTGGCCACATGTCCTCAATACATGTTTGGCTGAGGTTTACCGTCCGTAACAAGGAGACAAACTGTACAAGGAGAGTAGGTTTCAATAGAGAGGTGGACAGGAGCTTAAACAGAAGGGGTATTTAATGGTTACAGTCCCTGTCAGCGTAAACAAAATACCTTTTTTTTACACTCTGAGAATTCTTTAAGGAAGAAAACAAAGAGCTCGTTCATCAACGCTCTGATTTCCCTCCTGCGCCGAGTGTTTTGTCTCACCTGTTGCGACGATGATCCCCGGCGCCGAGCTCTTGGTGATGATCGTTCCCGACAAGTAGGGGTTCTCCGACATTTGTAGTTGGAGGTGGAGTGAACAAAAAGGCTGTGAGAGAAGAAGAAGATACACGGTGACACGTGTGTCAAGACACTGCTCCTGTGAGGGTTGTGTATATTCATTAATTAGCAACCAGATAATGAACAAAGAGAAAGAGTATTTTTTTTGACAATGACTTGGTCAGAACAAAATGATAGAACTAAAAACAAATTGAGAAACGACCGTGCTGGCATAAGTTTTACTAATTGTATGTAATCTATCATTAATACAAGGAGCAATGGAATTTGCATGAAGCCTGAAGCGATGTCTCGGGGGGGATTCACACAACGGAAGACAATTACATTTGTTCACAGTCCAGAGAAAACATGTCTGCTTTCATCTCCGCAGCAGACAGCGTGTCAGCGGTGTAAGGACATCAAGGGCAGCGGGACTGAACAGGGTAATCAAAAGGAATCTACGGCGGTAATTAAAATGTCACATGAATGTGCAATCACAGGGAACCAGAGCAGCCACGCCGCACGTCCCCGAGAATCACCTCCTAAACAGCATGGAGTCGTGCTAATGTCTCAGGCGAAGCTCTTAGTGTCTGCCTGCGACTTTTAGTTGAGAAGGAGGCTGTCTAATGAGGGAGGAGACGCCTCGTGTGTGGATCTGCAGTCGCGGCCGAGCCTCTGATGAGACACTCGCCCGTCGGACGGGGTTAACAGCCGCGGGGATGCGTTCCATCGACGGGTAATAAACGACGAGTTCTCCGATCCAAACCACCGCGTGGGAAAACAAACCGGCGTTGATCAAACATCTGCTCTCTGGTCCGCCCCCGACTAATTGTAAAATCTAAACAATGCATCTTCCTATCATGAAGGAAAACCCCTCCGGTTGTTGGGAGGGGCAAACCGAACCCCAAACCCTCCCGATTGTCCTCCAGTGACGAGCCACTTTAACACACCTCTTCCTCCCTACGGTTCACAATAAATGACCTGACTTGACATTTTCCAACACCTCCTCCCCAGGATAGGATTGAAACTCATCAGGGATTGAATGGATGAAGTGATGAAGGAGACCCGACCGAAGGATGGCGAGAAAGAAGCAGGACACCAACAACTGTCCTCATTAATACGATTGGATTAAAGCCTATCTACGATTATATAAATCTATTCTTGACATGGATATAACATGTATGTGTGCTGTGGTGTGTTACCAGTATGCAGTGGATGTCGTTCCCGTCCTGGTCCGCAGTCGGAGCCTGCAGGAGCCTCCAGTCTCGGCCTTTGTTGTAGGTGATGAACGTCTTCACCTGGTTGTCTTCCCTCTTGTTGGTGATCAACATGCCTTTAATGCCGGCCACCTGACGAGCACAGACACACAAACGGTTGAATCCGGTCTTTATCCTATTAATGCAGAACCGTCGGGGGAGGTTTTACATCGTCTGTAAGCAGTTTGGGTCTCGGTTGCAGCAGATGAAGCGTCCCCAATGTGCTCGTCAAAAAGGGCATTTTGCGCGTCGAGGCATCAATCTTCACAACACAAGCTCGGTTAAATGCAAATGGCCTGCTTATCCTTTCGGGCTTCATCTGACAGTACAGGCAGACTCCATCAGCAGAGTCGGCTGCAGTTTTACAACGTGCTAAGAGCTATCGGTAATTATATCCTCGCACGTCTCAGCAGTTCAGACGAAATGACGACCGTTGAGAAGTGACACCTCGTCTGACTTCTGTCTCCCTAGACACAAACACACAAACACGGTCACACACTTCCATCCCCCCCCCCGGAGGCCCTGAGTTGGATTCTCAGGGATTAGACACATCCCTCGACAAAACCATAGCATGATGTGCAACGGCAAGGACACGTGGTCGCGGTGGTGAAGGGCTCCAGTCGGATGTGTTTCCCTCCCCGAAGGGGCGCGTCGGTGTAAGTGGCACTAATAGGCAACGCGTCTGACACTGTCAGAGAAACACGGCGCTAAGGACGGACGTGGCTAACGAGGGTCATACCTTCCTCATGCAACCCCACCTGTCATCGGCGGCAGTAATTATTCATCGCCTCAACCTCCTCTATCATGTGTTCTCTTGCATGCTCACACACAAACACAAGGGGAGCGGATGCATACTTATCAGCATATTTCTTCTTCTCTCTCCATCACTCACAGCGCCCACACTCTTACTTTCCTGAAGACAAAGTGAAGGATGCAGGCGTAGATCTTTATTCTACAGCGCAGATGAGCCTCGGCAGTGACAAATCAAATGAATATTGCAGTATCTTGCCGCTGGTTGAAGTTGGGCGTGAAGTGCTGCGGCATGTCTTAAAGAAAGACATCCTGCCGGTTCTCATGTTTGTTATATTAATCTGATACTTCATATCTGATTATTGTTTTGCTTTGAAGCTGGTGATATTGGATTTTTTTTTTTCATGCAGTCGGAAACAGAAGAAGACAGAAGGGGAAACCGTCTGATCGGCATCTATCGCTGCCCCCTGCGGTCGGTGCAGGAGTTCAGACGCTGCGTCCGAGTGTCGCCACAGGAGGTTCCGACACTACAGGGTGCAGCAAATCAAAAAACTTTATATTATAATGGGCTCTGCCCGTTGTACCGAGATTCAGTTGGTACAATCTGGGTACAAATATTAGCGCAGACAGACACGCTTTGGATAATCTTTCCGAATGTGTTCAGACTGGACAAACAGTGAGCAGTCTCATTATTTATCTTGCTGTAAGCAATTCTGTATACACACTTTCTATTTCCCCCAAATGTTTCAGCAAACTTCACCAAAGTATTTAACAATTCAGGAGCGTGTCGCCAGCGTTCGCTGCAGCTCAGCTCTGCACATCATTTCCAGAAGGTGTGTGAGGTCTCGTGTGTTCCCGTTGGGCGTCGGGCGTCCGGTGTTTGAGTCCACAGATTCAAAGTCCGACAATCATTTACATTTCACCAAAATCCTGACAGTTACACTAAAGAATATCAGAGGTATGTTTGGTTTTTCAGAATTGTATCCCCAAATTTAAACTACTGCAGAAGTAGAATTCATGAATGAATAAACAGACATCGTCTGACATATCTGCAGTACAACCTGCTTTAGGAACATACAGAGCTCGTCTACCATGTACAATCAATATGTCTTCTGAAGTTATAAAACCATCTTTGGTCTTCACATGTGCTGAGGATTCTCTCACCAATCTTGTGTGCAGTTCTCCCTCCACAACAGCTGGTGGTGCTGTGGTGCAGTTAAAAACATCCCCGGATTTTTTTTTTAATTCAGTCTAAATCGATGCAACTTTCCCTGACTGACTTTTAATAAGTCACTTTATTAAGATTTAATCTTTTTTTCCAGGCCAGACAGAAAACCATTAAGATTCATCCAATTAACACCTGATTACAAACCCGCTGCCGGTCGGAGTCTGAGGGAGGGTTGAGGAGCAACATGAGGCGTTTCTGTTTGAGATGGTCACCGAAGAGTCCGCGAGAAAACTGATGATCTCCTCACACTCGGATTCCAGTTTCAGAATGACGAAGAGCAGCAGACCGTGTTGGTCTCGTGATGTTCTTCCAGTAAGATAAACGATGAAATAGCTGATGAAACCCTGAAATCCTTCCAGTTTAGTTGCCACATCAGTTTGTCTTTGAGAACAGGAGAGTTTTAATATACAGAATAGCAGCGCCCCCTCTCGTATCGGTTCAATATACATAAATGTATTAGAATAATTATCTCCGTCTATTAAAGTTGGTTTGATTTAACCGCTGGGTTTTATTACGGCTGCATCGGAGACAGAATCACATTCACTGCGTCTCTCAATGACAGACGTTGTTAAGGTTATTGATTCTTTCATCCACGGCTCTTTACAATGATCTAAAACATTATTGAAAGTACACAAGCAGCCTGCACGTATTCAAATGTCTGAGATTCAATGCAGTAAATGTTGTTTTCTGGCTGCTTTTGTTCGGCCGGCTGTCACGTCGGGCTCGTTTGTCCTTCGTGAGCAGAAGAGTTCTATACGTCAGGAAGGTACGTTTCCCTCTCTGGAAAACAGATCGTACGAGCATGTTGATGCTGTTTTCTTTGTTCCTGCATTAAAGGGCATTTGTAAAACATGGTTTGTTTGTAACATTTTTGGCAGGAAATTAGCTCCATAATACAAATCAAATCCGTCTCGGAGTAGATTTGAATGGCTCAGCCGAGCATCGGCATGCAGCGATGACCAGACGGAATCTGTATTCATGCCGCAGATTTCTGGCAGAACAAGAAGTTTGATTTCTCCAAATTACAAATGAGCAAATATACCGCGTTGTTAAAGCTCTGTAACTGTGACGTCATTAACCGTGTCCCCGTGAAGACGGACTGCGTCCCCACAGAGCTGCGGGACCTTCAATATGTTGCTTAGTGACTTTAAACATTCTTCAGGATGGAAACATTTAGGTTCCAAATAGGTGCAGATTTCTGTGAATCTGCTGGAATGTTTGTTGGTTGGAGACAAGCTGAGGCAAGTGAAGACTGACCCAGGACCTGTGACCTGCAGCACTGACACCTGTCATGATTTTAGATTCATTGTTTTTGTTTTTTCTGTTTACTAACTGTCCTGTCATTCCAGAGTCATCCACTGCACCAATTCTGCATCACTCACCATGTCCCTCAGTCACACACCTGCTCTT
>CAAKHC010005900.1:0-11602 GCA_901007825.1 Macroramphosus scolopax | reverse complement strand
ACATGTGCAACAACCAAATGATAGTCGGGACACGTGTTCATATCTGAGTTTAACAGCAGATCAAGAGAATGCAAAATAAAGAATAAATCTATCTGTTGATATGTTTGGATCGATATGTGATCCAGATAATGTGAGCCAGATGGATGAATCTAGAGGGTAGAAGGTAAAAACATCAAAAATAACACAATGGGGATTTATTCAAATTGGCCAGAAACTCGATTTTCAGTTCAGATTAAGACACCTCGCTCTGCTCGTGTGTTTAAACATGCGTGAAGCGTTTGTGTCTTGGGTGGTCCAAGCTTTTGTTCCAGACTGAAATATCCCCACTGCCATTGTATTTCACAGACATTCCCCAGATGATGAATCCTAATTCCTTTGTTGGACCCTTGACTTTTTCTATAGAACTAATGTGAGGTTCTCATTCTTTGAGTGGAATGTCTGAAGATCTATTGAGTAGGCCGTCACGGAAGTTGATACACATGTTAATGTCACCTCAGACTTGTGATCTGGTTGTCTTGTGGCGACATTAAGTTCCATACAGATTGGCTTCATATCTGCACATGACATCTTGGTTTTTAGTGTGCAGAGGGATTTGTTAACATGCTCTGGAACATGTACTACAGCAGAATGCACACTGCCCCCTAGCGGGCAATCAGCAGAAGTGGAACAGACCTACTGCAGTGACAAGCAGACCATTTGTTTTTTCAGGATTATTTAAATCTGATGCAAAGCACTGAGTGAAGACATAAGCCATACAGGCCCTTATCTCTTGTGATATTTCTGGTCTATGAATGTTTCCATAATAAATACCTTCTGTAGGCCAAAGCATGGCGATTTGGCTTTAGATGAGAAAACAATGAGATATGAAAACAAAAAAAGTGTTATGGAGACTGCCACATTTATTTAGTTTCTTCACATACACAGAACCATATGTGCAATGTAGCCAAAAATGATCGTATTTACAAAAAAGAAGGTCGATATACACAAACTAATTATAATACAAAGAAAAGAAGTAAATCCTTCATTAGTCCGTACAACAACAAAATAGCAAGTACGAACAAAACTTCTTTTTAGACACTTTGTAAAGTTTTTGTGCGGAGATTTTTCTTTACAAGGAAATAAAGTGTATATTACAAAACTCTGATGCACATCAAATATGCATGCTGGGAAACCTCCTGCTTGCATTGTCCGGCTGTATGAGGGGGAAAAGAAACACGACAAGCTTTCTCAAGTATCAGTGGTGAAACTGGGTTTCTACTCACAACACTTTCAACGCATTGAATTTAGCAATTTAAACAAGTAAAGCTGTCATCTTTGCCAAATGATAGTTTGATGCAATGGTGAAAAAAGCTGGTGTTTATAATTATAATTTAACTACATGAAAAAAAATAAATCAAAAATCTTGTAGTGTTTGTTTCTGTTGAAAGCCAGATGGACTAACATACTGTGTCTATTGCCTACAGATTAATGTTAGTAACTCAAAAAGCATCTGAGAAAATGCTGATGTAGAACCAGTAACTGCACACCCTAAAACCCAGATTAACAGTGTATCTAACTGAAATAACCACAAAATCTAATTAGTCAATCACAGATTATCCAAGCAGCAAATTCAGTCTCAGCACCTGAGGTCTGCGAAAGCTTTTCAAGAGATCAATAATAATCATCTGGTATTAGAAGCAACACAGAGCTACAGGATAATATGTTAATGCTGGGGGGACAATATGGGGGCAGGGTTGTATAATTATAATGACACTGAAATCCAATTATAGCACTACAAGGGACAAATTAATACAAAAACAATGTCTGTAATTTCTAATCAATGGGAACAAATAAAATGAGGAAGAACGCTCAAGTAAAGAAAATGATTTTTGAATGTCAGTAGTCACTGTTTTAACATTTTAGCAAGAATTGGTAGTGAATAAAAGCATCACATGAATTCAACTCAGCAGCAACCTGTAAAGTTCAGAATATATACAGACAACATTTTGATAGGATACATATGGGCACCGCCGCTTCAAACAGGGCAGTGGATTCATATGGAGATGAAACTAGCCTAGATTTACAAAAAGAGTGTACACGTTATCATAACTACCCATCTACAGTGTCAAAATGTTGGCCATACATGTCCAGAGGTGTCTTTAATGGGGTCAGATACAAAACTGGAACATTCTTGCTTTTGAAATTAAAGCCGTCTATTGTCCAAATATGAATTAAATTAAGTTTGGGGCATGTTTCAGCCGTAAAAATTGGTTTTATGATACTAAGGAAAGCAATGTCTTCAAGTCGACATGCTTCCTGAAATACTACCCTGATGACGAAAAACAGATCTCCAGCAGGTGCAGTCAAAGAAATGATGGTGAATAACTTGAAACTGATAAAACGGATCACCCACAACGCTTCGTAACGTAACGGGGAAATATAACGGGGAAATAATTCAAACATGCAAAATTTGCCAATGAGTTGGTTTCTTCACAGAAGTGGTAAAGTTTAATGTTAAACAAGAAGGTGCTGAGCTTGAACCAGTAGGACCAGTTCCAAATCGTTCCAAGCACCGGTCCCACAGTCACTGAACCACTGAAACGTTGTCAAGGAACCGCAAAGATTTTATCACTATCTGAACAATAAAGACTTTTCTGTTTAACATTTTGGTTCTTTTGACCGACGTGTACGACGTTATCAGTTTGAGAGCAATAGAGGAGTTTGATGATCAGTCAAACTAGCTGTCAGATCAGGAAACTAAAAGTTGTCCATGTCCTCCAAGCTGGAAGAGACGGTAAAATAAATTATCTTTACCCTGACATGTGTGTATACCCTTGCGTGTGTATGCACAGTGTGTGAAATATAGTATTGTCATTTATCCAAGCAGCAGCCCAGACAAGGCGTTCAGGTCTCTCATGTAAGGGTTGTCACTGAGGATGCAGTCGATCCGCTGCTTCTGGTCAGGGAATATGTCGTACAGCTTTCTCTTCAGCTCTGACGTCTCCCCCGGTGAACGCTGGGGAGGGGGTGATGGCGAGGGGGAAGGGGATCGGCGGGGTGGATGCCATTCTGGGGGACCAGAGTGGGGCCAGTGCACAGTGGGGTGGGGCGTCAGGGAGGGAGGGGGCTGGGGTGTAGAGGCAGGGGTCAACGGAGCAGAGTGGTGGGCCTGAACGTAAACTGGCTGCTGTTGCTGGGAGGATGGACGGAAGTCGGGCGGCCTCATAGGGGGAGGAGTAGGTGGAGATCGTCTGGTAGAGAACGAGAGAGAGGGGAGGAGAAAGGTAGAATGTAACGACAATTACTTTAAAAAAAAACTGTCATGTGGCCCATGAACTCTCGTTTTAAAGTTCCTATTGTACATTATAAGACATCTTTGCTACATCTCCGCTACATTTTGACATCAACTTTGCACAGAAGTATCAGTCCTTTGGACATCCCAAGGACAGATGGTTATCTAAAATGGACCTTTATGAAAACATTTATCAATGGATTAGGATTTTGGAAATATTCTTCTAACAAGTTTATTTTTAGAGTGGGTATTTTTCCTTGTCTAAGGTGTACTTTCAGTGTGTACTTCTAGTTTCCTCATTTAGAGCACTACACAATAGTTCAACACTCATCAGTTATCATAACTTTAAATGCAAGTAGAAAAGACGTCACAGGCCCAAACCTCACACGGGTATGGCAACACATACCTGTTGTCTTTACGCAGGAAGATGTCGAGATGAGGTCCGTTCTTCCCTAGAGGGTCATCAGGGATCATGAAGTGGTCCTCCACAAAGGTAAACTGAAGTAACCTAAAAAATTAAAGTCATTAGTAATTGCAATTTCACCCACACTGTCTGGTTAAAAATCCTGTTGAATAGTAATAATGGCAAAGTTTCAAAATAGAAAATCTATTGTTTTTAACAAGAAATACTAAGTAGTTTAGAAGTATAACATGTAGTTTTGGAAAGAGGGCTGAGACTGTTTCTGGTCTCAACTCCTTTACAGTTTAACAAAGTTTATTCAATGTGGAAATCAACTAGATCCAAAAATTTACAATCGGAATCACATAAACTGATGGAATCAGAAAGGTGGATTGTAAATGTTGTGCCAGCAGAGCTGCTGGTAGGAATGCAGGCAGGAGGTGTTTTCTCCGACTCTATGTCTTACCAAAACACAGGTTATAAATAAATTTAACCATCAATGCATCCCATAATGTACAGTGTGTGTACATTATGGCTTTGATGCTAGTCAACAAGTTGACCTTCTGACCCATGAGTACCCAGAAGTCATTTCTATGACGAAATGACAAAAACACACAATCACCTCTCTTGAATGATCTTGCGCCAGGTGATGGACGTGTCAACAAACTCCCTCAGGTTATCGTTGGTTACTATGATCCCATCGGTTTTTTCTGCGAGATGCAGCAGGAACCTAACAGGGAGAAAGAGTGTGGATTAAACATTCAGGATATTCCCTGTGTCCAGTTTGGATCTATCCTCGAGTTAGTTGGCTTAGTCATTCTTTTGGTGAAAAACATTTGGACTTTATATAGTGTTAGGTGGAGTTGGAGAAGGATACACTGTTAAATAATCTGTGTAGTTGAAACAGAATTGTATTATAGTACAAATATTAAATAATGGCAGTATGTACCTGTCATCATGTGAGGATATCCTTTGGCCACAGACCTCTCTCGAGGGCGTGAAGGAGAGCAGTCGTAGGTCTTCTAGCTGGTTTAGAAAATGTTGTTCTGTAAAAAAATAATAATATAACAATACAATTAATATTACATTGATCATAATAAAGCAGGAAACCACACACACTAAAAAACATTTGGTCAGAGTGTGTACCTGTTGTGAGTCGGTCTCTCTTCTGGCGCCACTGAGGAACAAATACTGTGATCTCCCTGTGGCCTCGCTTCCAAAATTGCTCCACTGCCAGTGCGATTCCTCGACAGGAGAAGAACCGATGAAGGCCGTGACTGGAGGGAGGAGGACAAAAAGAAGGTTGATATGATGAGAAACAGGAAAAAGAAGGCTAATGAAATAACTTGTTGTTTTGTTTGACACAGTTGTGAGCATTTTCAAAATCATAACAACTGGATAATAATATATGTAGGTATAATTCAATTATAATTGTTGTTTCACTTTTTTGTAAATGGTTTCCAGGTCTATGACACTGAAGTTGTGATAGAAATGGATATACATGACATAAACAGAGACAGCAGCACTGTGTTTAAACTTTATGTATTGCAATTTTGCAGAGTTAAAATATTTTCCTCAAGTGGCTTGAATATCTGTAATGATGCAGCTCCACCACTGGGAGGCAGCAATGCACTAAACTTCTCATGTCTGCCTGAAAGAAGATGAAGATTCGCCTAAGGCTTCGTCGTCATAAGCCTGCGCCAGTGGGAGCCCATGCTGCTTTGTTTGGAAACGAATAAATGGAGGAAAACTCTAAGAATAATATTCATTTACACTTTATGCAACTTGATTTTATTGTATTTCATAAAAATTTGATTTTGAATAATTGGAAGTAACTTCAGAAAATGTTTGTATTTTTATCCAGATTATTCTTATTATCTATCACTGCGGTACAGTGGAAACTGACATGCAGTTGCCATTCAAGTTGTTTAGCCCTTCTGAAGCTTTAAATTTAAATTCAAGAAAAATAAATATACTGCAATACATACACACTGGTACCATCCGTGCAAATTATAGCATGATACAAACTACTTCAACAATGTAAGTGACAGAAGTGGAGAATATTTCAAATACTATATAGCACTTAACTTAACAGCTTTCAACCGTCCACCTGGCAACATGCGTAATGGCAAACCTCAAAACTTGTTTACAAAAGGAGCACGTAAACACACAGACACAAGCTGCACGTCACACACCCAGTTGATCAAGATTGTTGGTGGCGACTGTGCACGTAAGACAGCTGTTGAACAACAAATAGGTTGCGAGGACAGAAAACCACCAAACGGAAACAAGAAACACAAACAGAGATGAGGCACTCTGAAAGCAGCCAATCTCACTGAGCAGGAAGCTGCCTGCTGCTACAAGACAAGACACAGGCCGAAAACCCTATCAACACCCTCAGGAACCAGTCAACTCAGGACCATTAAAATTTTTTATGGCTTTCTTATGGTTTTCATTTTTAGCCGTTCATTTCGTACTTTCTAAACCACAAAAACATTCATCGGATCATCACCTCAGAATAAAGGGAACAGTTACCCAACAGTGATGATGTTGTTGAAGCAAAAACGTTCAGACATATTTTGTGTCTCATCTACAGAGGAAAGGTTTCTTTAAAATCAAATAATTTAAATCATTCCATCTATTCTCAAGTTTGAAAAGGTACCTGTGAAAACAGGAAAAACTCCAGGAGAAATAATAAACTGCCAATCTAATCTTACAGCAGCAGTAGGCTTAGACGAGGCAGAGTTACAGTAACCTTTAGTCAAACTTCTGAGCAGCAGAAAAATATGCATGAAACTAAAATAGGTCTCTATTGTATCTTGGATTCGACTAGACATCATTGTAGTAAACAAAATCTGTGTCTGTGTTAAAAGGGAGTTGTGAAGAACTGATGTTCTGAGAGGAAATACTAAAAACAGATGGTAACTTTGCCTTATGAATGGAGGCTTCTGTTCACTCCTCTTTTTCCTTGCCACGTGAATTTCAGTCAGTTGTCTCTCTACATTACTTCCCTGGGAATTTTATTGGTATCTTGATGTGAAAATGTAAATTTCTCTGTCGTGAGACGAATAAAGGATTTCTGATTCTGATTAGCAATCTAGCCTCACTTGGCACAGTATCATTACACAGCGTACTGCACAGGTGACTGCTTGTCTCACTCCACACTGGTGTGACACAATTAATGTAGCCAGTCAGGACACATCACGATATGAAAAAACATATAACCGGTTGTGATCAGTCAATAGTATGTTTTCATTTCAACTGTATTTCAATTCAATGGCTCATAATAACAGAAGTTATCTCAAGTTGTTTTTTCTTGAAGAGCAGGTCTATACCATTTCAATTTACAGAAACCCAAAAGAGTATTTTTTCCCGTACAATGTTGGGTACCCCTGCTAGTTTCTGGATTTTTTTTTTTTTTTACCAGAAAAGAAATAAATTCTCAAAAACACCCCCACAGTAAAAGCCACCTCTCAATATGATGTTTTTGTAACTGCTTTTGCTCTATGAGGCACAAACAGTCAAACACACAGTTGTGATGAGCAAGACAATGATGTAAATGTGTGGTCTAGGTTTTGCAGCACCTACACAGCTTGGGTTGCTGCAACGTCCTACACAACAGATGGTTTCTACATTAGTGAGCATGGCCGAGTGTGTGTGAGGAAGAATGTGGTACATGTGCTACAGGTGTGGGAATAGATACCATTCAATTTGGAGCAGGGAAACATATGCAACAGGCAGGGCTGTGGTCCTCCATGACTAGGATTGGACAACGCTGGCCTGTAATATTAGCATGTGTGTGTGCAGACTTACGCCATTGCTACATTGCTGCCATCTATGATAATGTGTCTGAGCTCTGGACGTCCTGGCTCGTTGGGTAGCTTCAGAGTGTAGGGAGTCTTCAATGATTGGTGGAAGCGAGCTAAACCAGTCACTGGAGGCACCTGGGGGCCATTTACAGGAGGATTCCTGGCTCCGCCCCCATGACATCCCGTGTAGCCAATGGTTTGATAGGCAGAGTCTGAGGGCCTGGTGATGGGTTGAGCTGACTGAGGAATAAAACATAGTTTTTTGTAAAATAACAGAAAGAAGTCGGAAAAGGTTGATTAATTCCATAAGTCAGTAAAAAAAAGAAAAGTCTTTGCCATTAAGGTAATACGTACACTTGGGGTTGAAGCCAAGGAGGAGGTGGTGGCTGCCAGCCACTGAGGTGTACTGCGCAGTGCTGTCACACTCTCAACTTTCACCTGTCCACCCAAAGTCTGAGTTCCACCTCTTGACAGGTAATCCCTCTGTGAGACACCAACCCCTCCCCATGCCAAGTAGTGTTTTCTGGATACAGACTGGGTGTCAAGGTGTGCTACTGTCATCGCCCTGGACGTCCGACTATCTGCTGCTCTGGTATTAGTGGGGATGACATCTTCGTCATCATCAATGGTAATAACATCATAGTTTCCTGCTCCTCCTTGAGCACTAGAGCTCCTCTTGATAGTGATGACCTGAAAGAGATTTTCATTTTTGTTCTTTTTATTAAAGGAAGGAAGACGGAATGCAAACCATAGATTTATATTATCAAATGGCAAAAAGTGAACTAACTACCATCAATTAAATTCAATAAACATAGAAGTACTGTTAATTACTTCAACTGCTACGAGTTACAACAAACTAAGCCATTCATTGGGATCTACTTAAAGTGAAGGAAGTGATAAGGGTGATAGTCTAAAGGATAATTACGGTATTTTTAGACCTGGACCCTTTTCACGCATGTGCGGGGGTCAAACGTGAAATGGAAACAAGAACGTTTATTCCTATATGGATCTTTTGATGACTTTACCAGACACTCATAGTAACAATCGGAGCCTGTCAGACAAAAGCAAGCACTCAAACATTGACTGATTTAACCGAGAGATCATTTATGTTGCATTGTTCTCACTCAATACTGGATCAATTACAATAATTTCGGTCCCAATGAGTCATTTCCATCACCACACGCAGGCGAAGGGGGCCCAGGTTTAAACACAGGTATTATTATAATTCAAACTCAGCCACAGACTTAAAGATCTCTGAATTTAAAGCTCATTCTTAACTCAGTTAATAGTGCAAATGGTTTGATTATATATGGTATAAAATATTTCATCAAAAGAAGGTCAAATAATGTCAAACTAAAAGGCAGCAATCTTTGTAAGATGGACGATACCTGTTGAGTGCTGTTCTCACTGCTGCTGCACTGCCTCCGGTGCCCCAGGCCATTGGTGCTGGCTCCATGACGATTAGGCTTAATATTCTCTTTAGACCTGCCTGGGTCTACCAAAGATCTGTTCAGCTCACGTTCCTTCTCTCGGAATAGGGAGACTGTAGTGGTGGAGGAGGAGGAGGAGGAGGAAGAGGAGGAGGAGGAGGAGGGAGTATCCGGGGATCGGACTGAGTTAAATTGTCTTTCTTTTTCTCTTCTTTTCGTTCCCTCTTCACAATTCTTTGTTTCTGCAACAATCTTCTCAAGAATGAGGAAAGTATCTTCTGTCTGTCCCGTCTCTTTGATGACACGCTCCACGACTTCCTGTTGGTAACCCATGGTTCTGAAGAAAGAATTGTTGTAACATTGTTTATTTTGCAGTTAAATGAAATGCAAAATGCAAACTCTGAATCTATTTAATATATAGAATTAGATCTCTCACAAACATTTAAACTATTTGGATTTTTCACCTGAAGAAATTGACTAAACAACGGAGGTTGGTTTCTGGGCTGACTGCCTCTCCATCGTCTGTGATGCCGTCACAAGAGTCCAGCATGATTGGGCCAACTACTGTGTTTGCTTTTGCTGAGGAGGAGAGGGATGATGAGGCAAATGGGGTTTTGGATCTACAGGTACTACTGCCCCCATGGCCTTCTCTGTCCCTCTGTCGCTCCCTGTCCCTTGATCTCTCTGGAGACTCCTCCCTCCGCTCCAAAGAATACTGTCGCTTTGTGTCTCTCGTCTCATTCTCAGAAGAGCGCCGCTTGTGTGATGGCCGATTTCCATTCAGCAGGAAGGCCTCAGGACCCAAGCCTATTCCTCCTCCACCTGCTGATGCTGCCCTTGTCCCTCTCTCTTCGAAGCTGGTGTCCAGGATGCGGTTGGAGAGCTCTGTCACAGGTGTAATACTCCGTGAGCAGTCTTGGTCGAAATCTGCTATGGCAGGATGCAGTGTCGGATTAAGTTGAGCCTGGGAGACACAACACATTCACTTCAGTATGGAAAGTACAGTAGACCTCCCCTTAAAACATTGATGAGCCCAAAGTTCATAATGGACTTTCCTGCATAAAGTTTTCAATTCTTTCATTGGGGAAATAACATTAATGTGTATTAAAACATATTTATATTTTTGTTTATTCGTACACGTACATCAGAATGAAATGGTTTGTCAGAAATCCTAGGTTTCTACTGCAGGATCTGAAAAGTGATTCATGGAGTACTCATAGCGAAATTTAAAACCACAAACCACTTGTTGTATTCAAAACCTTTGATGCCCACATTTCTAAACAGTTATTTCATTTGTTTTGTATATATTTAATGACCCTGAGGTTAGGCTGAACTGTTAAGACATGAAAAATGTTTTCAAAGAATGCATGTGTAGCTTTCCGTGTGGCAATAACAATAACAATCTTCCTTACTGTGACTAATATAAAGTTATCAGCAGCCAAGGACAAAAAGGCCTTAACCGATACAAGCGGGAGACAAATTCACAGTCAATTCTCAGTAAAGTAGAGACATTTCACTGCACCTCACCAAATGATAACAATAACTGTGCACAAAGGATGTCCTTTTTTTTTTTTTTAAATAGAACAAAAAAACTTAAATTCCAAAGTAACATAATTTGTATATCTTAGCCGAGCTGTGGCACAGCCCACACAGTCAACAAGTGTTTTAATATGATTTATTTTAACTGTCTGAGTGAGAAATATAGGCATGATATCTTTTAGAATCTCACAAAGTGACGTTTGAAATGTGCATACATTAACAATAGTAAATGATTATTTTGTAAAATTGTTTCCATTGTCTAAAAACAGAGATTCATATTTTTTGTTGCACTGAAATAAATCCCATTAAAAGATATGTATGTAGACACAAACCGGGGATGATGTGTTTGTGCTGGTCGGGCTGTGAGCCAATCCAAGTAACTCTTCTTTCAGCGCACTGGGCAGCAGTAGAAGCTCCATAGTGTACTTGTCATCCCTTTCCTCCACGAAGCACTTGAACGCTCGTTTCACTGCTGGCTCTCGGTCACTCGGCAGACTTCGCTTCTCCTGTGCACAACACATGCAGAAGCAGAGTTCAGTGTTAATGATGAATTATATCAAAATATATGCTTTGAATTATTTTTTGCTTATCTTCTGAAGTTTTGAAAATGTGAGTGTTTTGCTGTAAAGCCTACCCTAACAACTAATTTCACAAGTTTTAAAACACATTTGCAATTGTGTGGGAGGATACGTGCAAATATTTAAGGGTGTGTCCTATCTTCAGTGTACAGCCAGTTTGATCCCAGTTTATATTAATCCTACCTGGAAAAGTGCTACGAACTGTTGAACTCTGCTCTGGGCCATCACTACTGGTTCAGCCCGGCCCAACAGTCGCAGGCGTCCTGGCTCAGGCACCAAAACCTCAGCACTTGTGTCTCGTATGAGTCTGTTCAGGAAAAGGCCCCGAGCACCGGCAAAGATACAGTGCATGTCCCCTGGGTACCGCTCTTCTTTCTGGAGCTCTGGGTCACAGAGTCCCCTCACATATTCCTGCAAGACAAAGAGAAGAAAAATGTAATAGCTTTTCAGTGAACAACAGCTCCATCACTGAAACCTAAACAACTATTAATGGATGGGAATTTTAAGAAAGTGAGAAAGCACAGGTAGTACATGTGGAAGTTTAAAGGCACTATAAAGGACAAATTAACTAAAAA
>CAAKHC010005892.1:1415-56411 GCA_901007825.1 Macroramphosus scolopax | reverse complement strand
GGTGCTTCATCCTGATGGCATCCTCTTCAGCCAAACACCAAACCAACGGCAGACAACTCAGAGCTGATCGTTCCAAATGGAAAACAAACAGGTTCACTGACGGACTGTGAATATGAGGACTGATTCATTTATTGTTATTAATGATCATGTTGAGGTTCCTCCTCCAGCAGTCGGTTCCACTCATCGGTTCCACCGACGCAGGTCTACTGCTGGAACCTCCATGTGTTCATGTTCTTACTGTGATTACAAGTCAATCTTTGAATCCTGATGAATTGATTGGTAACCTGAGTCGATTCCTCGAAGGCAGAATGTGTGTGTGTGTGTTTGTGTGTGTGTGTGTGTGTGACAGGATGTACGAGTGCATTCATATGCACATGAGGCATCCATGTGAACATGCACATGTCCACATCTTCTAACATATGCAGAAGTGAAGGATGCCCCATCCTCACACACACACACACACACACACACACACACACACACACACACACACACACACACACACACACACACACACCATATTTTGATAAATAAAATAAAAATGATTAAAATGTATTTATTATTATATATTATTATTAATAGAAAATAAGCAATCATAACTATTTATAATTAGTTAGTTAAACACTTTGGAATTAGTTTGTTAATATATAATGCCGTTATGTTATTATAGTCTGGTATTGCTACATTTACTCAAGTGAATTTTTCCATCACTGGAGGATTTATGGGACACACCTTACGCCTTGAAAAACAAGTGAAGGAAATAGTCACATCAGGAAATGGTCAAGCAATAAAAAAGAAATAAAATAAATAAAAATAAAAGTATATAATCCATTGTGGTAGAAGTATCACTGACTAGGCTTATCTACTTGTGAGGGGTGTGTGTTTGCTTAGTGTTTGCTCAGGTTAGTTATTAATTATGATTAAAACAGAATGTTCTTGCTGTGAATCCCCTTTCAAATCTGTGTCATCACTTAAGCATTACGATGGCTTTGTTTACCTCAGGACGGTGAAGCATGTGACCGCTTGTAAGGGGATAATTGTAAAGATGAGTCTTTTCTAAAGAGGATCAACAATTCTCTAAAGCCGACAGCGAGCTGACCGCTGACAACAACACCAGCATCCACCCGTGAACACAGACGAGGATGTTTACAGTTCACAGCCATAACTGTTTGACACATTTGTACCTTAGAATGTTTTTCTTGTAATGAAATAGAATGAGGTATTTCTACTTTTACTTCAGCAAAGCACCACGTTATTATACTGCTGTCACACTAACTCTTCTAATAATCATAATAGGAGAAGCCAACGTTCATGCTCTTAATGACATAAGAGTGGATTCTTCAAATGTTCGCCCAGTCCGGAGAGACATTCCTCCCAAGTGTGTCTGTCGCACCTGAACATGGGTTGTCCTGGAGACAAACTGGTCCATCCAGTTCCTCCGTCCCCGGTGGGAACTCACCGTGCCAACTGATGCTGAGTGAAATGTGAGGAATGTGCTGGCAAGAGTATTTAACACTGTACCTGTTTGCTGCACAGTACAGACAGTAGATCTGAATTAGCTCTCCACATTGCTCTTTCAATTAATTATTCGGTTCGTTACGTCACTTATTGGCCAGATATTCAAGTTTGATGAGGACGATTGTAGTGATGCCAGTTTGCGATAGACTAATAAAGAAAGGTAACAGTTTTTTAAAGTATTTTTATTGCTCAAAACAGACAGGAATGTTATTCAATACCACGTGTGGTATTCTACACAGTACAGTCTCGCCTGTGATTGAAGGAATTTAGTTGTACAAAGGGAACTCACTTCACAGTGAGCACACTGTCAAAACAAAACTAATAAAACCTTAATGGTTGAAAAATACCAAAAATATTTTGCATTCCATCGTGATGAGGTGCGACATGGCCGTTGGTGAAGATGATTCCACCGAAGTGTAGAAGAACGTGGGAAGTTACTACAATGACATCGGCTTAAGAGCTTCCAATGAAACATGTTTGCATTGAGGTGTGTTCACCATCCAGAACAACAGAGACTCTGTTCATTTGCATAATGTTTGATGAAGTTATCCTGAAATCGCCTGCACGCACTTCATTGTGGTCTTGCTTTTCATATTTCAATTTATTTTGCTCATCTTTCTGTGATGCATGTTTTAAGTACCTCATATTGTACCATAATGATGTTTTGTGCTGTTATAGTGATATACTTTATTTTTCTATTATTATTGCCCTACATGCCTTATTTCACACCTTATTTCAGTAGCAGATTTAATTTTCGTTTGCTCCACAGAGGAAGTTATGTTTATGTTTTATGTTCATTATCTTCATGACATTGGGTGCTGCATTGTCACGCCACAGTTTATGAATTATGGTTTAAACTGTAGTTTTATTGTGGAGTCAGTTCCAGCAGCTTTTGGCTGCAGGACTGCAGATTTCACAATAACATTATTGTTCAACTAAATGAGCAGAAATGTTGATATTTAGATACTAAACCTGAAATATTTCATGTTGATTTTTGACAGTGAGGTCTTGTACACACCAATTTAGGTTACTCTTAGGTTTCCTGTAATTAGTTAAGACTTGGCTTGCTGGCAAAATGGATTACACCTTCTGATCCTTCACACAGATTCACAGAGAGATGATTGGTCAAACTAAATCCTCCTGCTTTCCATCACTTTCTTCTGGATACCTGCCATGCCTGGATGCTCGGAGAATGCAGCAGGCTTTCACCATGTTTTTTAAGGGATTATTCAAACCTTGATTTAAAATATCAGACATGGGAAACAGCAACGGAACGACTGTGGAGGAACTACAAGCTTGCGAGAGTCATCAATGGTACAGAAAATTCATGACCGAGTGCCCGTCTGGACTTCTCACATTCTACGAGTTCAAGAAGTTCTTTGGCCTGAAGAATCTTTCGGAGTCATCCAACGCATACGTGGAGACCATGTTTACAACGTTTGATATGAATGACGTAAGATAACTTATAATCCTGCAGTGAAATCTTTTTATTCTATTGTCACACGGAGAAAATTTCAATCTGTATGTTTTCTCGTCGTGATTTAAATCTAATCTTTGTTGAGGAGCATTGACAGTGAAATATTGTATTTACTGTAAACAGATGTGGTATTATTTTTCGGTAATGTGGTTAATATTAGGAATCTAAATCACACCCATAATGTGCCAACTGCACTGATGATGCCACAACTATTATTTTCAGAACTAAAAATCAACTTTACATTGATCCGTGAACTAACAAAGACTAAAACAAACGTGTGTTTATTAGTTTGTGTTAACCCTTATTTACATCGTCTTATGTCCTAAAAGACAAAGACAAAATTATATGAGCAGAATTATATGAGATGAGTTGAGAGACATTTTTTTAACTGTGAATTCATTGTTAACAGTTCTCATGAGAAGAAAGATGCTCTCCCCGTAACTAAAAACCAATAAGAGAGAAACTTAGCCTATTAGAGAAGGAGATTACTGCACCGACGCTGCTCACACACCTGACCTGCAGCACTTCAATTCTATGATTTGGCTTTCATGCACAAGGTTCTATGTTTCTGTAGCATACCTTTAATCTTCCTCTGCTTATGTTTGTTTTTAAAATGTTTAATGTTTCCTTTTTAGGATGGCTTCATGGATTTCATGGAGTATGTAGCCGCTCTGAGCCTGGTGCTGAAGGGAGGGGTGCAGCGGAAACTTCGCTGGTACTTTAAAATATATGACATCGATGGGAGCGGCTGCATTGACCGTGAGGAGCTGCTCCTGATAATTAAGGTGCGGGTGAGGCCCTGAGGGCATGTTGAAGCTCAATGGGTGGCTGAGTAACAGACATAGCTGACCTACAGACAAGCTGCTGAGACCACTGAGAGAAAATCCCACCTCAAGCCTTCAGGAGTGTTGATCAGACTGTAGTGAGGAAAGGTGCAGCAGACAAAACACAACAGTAGAAAAATGTAAAACACTTATGATATACTGCACAATAACATGCAGGAAATAAAATCTCATAATATCCAGAGTAGAATACTAAGAAGGCCTGTGCATTTTGACTTGTTTTATTTAAACTACAGGAAAGAAGAATGTGTCTCACCTCAACGTGATCCCCTCTCATTGTGTCTTGATAGTCCATCCGTGCCATCAATGGAGTTCCTAATGAGGATTCAGCTGAGGACTTTGCCAATATGGTGTTTGACAAGATTGACATCAATGGAGATGGTGAGATACCTTTTGCTACCGTATATATAACATGCCTAATGTATGTATGTGCAGAATTAATATCAATTCAGTAAATATGAGTCTATCACCAGCAGCATTGAAGACTTTGTTTTTATCCTTTTTATAGGGGAACTGTCCTATGAGGAGTTCATCGAGGGCATTCAGAACGATGAGATGCTGCTGAAGACTTTAACAGATAGTTTGGACATCTCACACATTGTTCAAAAAATTCAAGGAGAGATGAGAGACAACTTATAATTCCTCAAATTACTGGATCCGGAAGTAAATATGTTTCTACGTGTCTGCACCAGAGCTGAAAGAGTGATCATGTTGTATCATCATGGATCATCAGGACTAATGGATTTGGGCTTAGCTCTGGATCAAATTTGTAATAGACTGGCAAGTACTTTCCCTTTACACTAAACATTAAGGCTCCATCTTAAGACCTGACACTTGACACCACACACAACATTCTACCTCAAAGCTCCTAAACCTTTTAGACGGGGCCTTAATGCTCTGCTGTGGATCTGCATTTGTACAAGCTATCTAAATGTGACAATAATCCAAATGACAGTCAGTCAGCAAGCTACTTTATGATGAAATGTGTTTGTTTTCATTCACCACCTTCCATAGATCAACAATAGGAAGTTGTGTATCCTCTGTTGGATTCCAGTGGGAGGAAGGCTTCATTATATCTGTATATCACGTGCCATTATTACCACATACCTGATGAAAATTGTGTGTAGTTTGACATTGAATGCATGTTGTATATTTACTTTGGGTAAAACATCATAACAGTAATTTTTAGAGAATCATTAATTTAATTAATTGCAGGGTTTTATATCAAATATCACCTAATGAGCTGTCAAAGAAATATTCAATCTTCAACTGAAGGCTTGCTGTCTGCTTGAGATACATTTTAAGCTGGATACTACTCATGAGGATGAACATCAGGACGTTTACATTGAGACTTTTTACCAGATAATAGCTCTAAGTCGTTTTATTTGGTAATGTTAAAATCTGAATTATTGCCAGTTTGTGACATATGCTTTGAAAAATGTTTAAAAACAAATGTAAATTAAATGTTATTGACATTGTCATGTTTGCTGATTAAAGGGGTTTTGTTTAGAGTGGTAGGAAGAAAGACAATAATATAATACATTAATTCATTGAAGCAGAATGCATCTCTCTGCTCGTCATTGTGAGAACTGTATGGTCCAACATTCCACTAATAGACAGTTGGACAGGGAAATCATTTGCGTGTCATCTTGAGGACAAACCTGACGAAGCATGCATTTATACTGAGTACAGATCAGCATCATGATGTAGGCATTTCCTATTTCTTAACTGTATTTGATCAATTTTAGGCTGACAAAGCAAATTCCCTGCAGGAATCATAAAGGTTTACAGTTTCTGAGTAAGTCGTTGTTTGAGAAATGTGAGACCATAATATGGTCTCACATTTGCCTGCAGGATAATTCTCATATTATGAGAATTATCCTGCAGGCTACCATAGTTTTCCACGAGGGAGGGATGAGTGGGGTTGCGATTTCCAACTTCAACCGCTAGATGTCCCTAGATCCTACACACTGGACCTTTAAGATCAGGCAAGGTGTGAAGCCTCATCGTAGGTTATGACGTAATAGTGAACAGTTTATTTCCCCTGTCCTGAAGAAGTGAAAGTGTGCAGTGTTTCACAAGAGTAAGCAAGTTAGAAAAATAAATTGTTTGTTAAACTCATCTGTGCATCCTTATATATAGATATATCTTGAGACTCCTAGGGCCAGCCCCCCCCCCCCCCCCCCCCCCCCAGATTGGGGCCACAGATTACACAACACAGTGGAGGGAAGGGGAGTCACATCCCCAGATCCTTTGGGGTGCTACCGGCAGCTGGCAGCAAATTGGACCCAAAACAACACCCAGCCATCACAAGCCTCCAGCATCCATTGTGTTCCCTGAATGCAAATCCGTATTATTAGCATTACACACCGTGGCAACAGGCACATGCATATTATACCGAAACCAGGTGAACCATCGGGAGAGATGCGCACCTGGATGGCAGACACACGCATTAATAAGTCATGAGTAGTTTCAGGGAGTGGCGTGTTATTGTTGGGCTGCTTTTAGTAACTGGATTATCCCCACACTTGTCTTGTGCCACTATGAAGTAAAGTTGAAGTATTCTTCATATGGATAAACAATATATTTTAAACAAATGCGTAAAATGAAAGTGATTTAATCAATAGTTGTATTTTTATTATTTCGTTGTACTAATTGTTTATGAAAATGTATTTGGTATTTTCCGTGGGAAGTCCCAACCTGCCTGTCGGCTGAGTCAAAACATAAATAGGGTCAGCTGGTGTTCAGACACACATCTCCATGTTAAACCCTTTCAATATCTTGCTGGCATTATTACAAACACTTCACATTTAAAATTGCATAAATGATCAAACATGTAATGGGGATGAATAACAAAAAAAAAGCGGGGTTAAAAACAAAACATAAAATTGATCAAATTCTTCTTCTAATTGTTCAATAAAACTAAAATTATTATCGGAAACAAACATGTATATATTGTAAAACGTTTACAAAATCTACCTTAACTGTGCTGAGAGGAACAGTAGGCATTACAAATATATTTTTTAGGTGAAATTATTAGCGATGTGTTATGTTTTACCAAAATGTACACGATGAACGAAGCTCCAGGAAAATTAGGTCACGTGCTTTTCCATCTGAAAGGTGTGTCGCCTGCGTGACGTCACGCGTGTACCTGAGTTTCGGTGAGGAAAGGGGAAGGGCCGGTCGAGTGAAAAACATCAACTTTCACGGCGCTCGGTGAAACACTGACCGTGTTGTTATCAGGCAGCTCGGTGGGGGAATCATTGTCAGTTTAGTCTCTCGGAACTCTACAGAACTTGTTTGGGTTTGAAGACAACCGGCGGTTTTAAACTCTGCTGGTTGTCTGCAGGCCTGCCGGGAAAGACCTCTCCAACTTCCTGGTTCGCAGCAGGTATGTGTAGTTCTCAAGTTTCATGTTTGGCTACTTTGTTTGTTGGAAATGTCGACTATTATTGACACATTTAAAGAGATGACAGACGGTGCAGGCGTGATTCAATAACTGTCTCCCGTCTGTCAACGCGAGGACGTTGAGCTTGAATGTTTGGAAAATCCGGATGTGCAGGATTTCTGTACTCACGTCTGCAAACTCACTGAATATGTAATAGATATTTGCATTTGGGAAACGTCTTCCATATTTGAATCCACTGGACTGATGTGTGTCTCCTCTGCCAGACAAGATGTCAATCACTCCTCGTCGTGTCCGCCTGAAGCCCTGGCTGGTGGCGCAGGTGGACAGCGGGCGATACCCGGGTCTGGAGTGGATTGACCGCGAGGCCTCGCGCTTCAAGATCCCATGGAAACATGCGACACGACACACACCCCAGCATGAGGATGAGGACACCATATTTAAGGTGAAGATTCGACTGCTGTTATTGCACACATGCTTGTATAAATAGGTTTGTGTGACTTTGAACCTTTGCAACTGTCCCACACACATTTAACAATGCTGGAGACTGGAGCACACTGCTGAGCTGTTTTCACAAGTTCTCTGTGTAGTATTTGGTTTGTGTAGTGACAAAAGGAAAGGCGAAATCTACACTGTAAAAGTTGTTTCATCCCATCGTCATTACTTTTGAATGAAACCAATTTTTCAGGTTCTCTCAGGTTTGATTTTGAGCAGATCCGACATTTTTAAATGCATCAAACACTTCTGTTAGAATGCAAATGCGTTACTCTGCGGCAGAAATGAATACCTGAAATGATACCTGAAATGTTCCTGCAGGCGTGGGCTGTGGAAACCGGGAAGTTCCAAGACGGAGTGGATGAACCTGATCCTGCCAAGTGGAAAGCTCAGCTTCGATGTGCCCTGAACAAAAGCCGAGAATTCAACCTCATCTATGATGGAACCAAAGAGGTCCCTATGAATCCTTTGAAGATCTATGTTGTCTGCGACATCCCACAACATCTCAGTAACCAAGGTGCATCATCTTCTCTACCATCCTGCAACCGTTTGACTCATGTTCTTTGTCTCTGAACAAAACAATCTGTTTGAATATGAATCTGCAATTAAACACTTGTCACTAACTTTCTCTTTTCTTATGGTTTAATATACAACAGGCTCTTCAGACGCTGGTTCCTGGACTCCATGTGAGGAAGATGGTATTGAGGAAGATATTCCAGATACACCAGAATCCCTTCCTCCGTACCCGTCCAATGGTGAATGACTTCTCTTAACCTCCTTGTATTAAGTAAAACAAAATGGAAATTAAGAAAGGAAATGATGCACAGCCTTGAAAACAACCAGAGGGGGCTTGTGATGGATCTGGCTACACTGAAACATCAAAAAATCCTTCAAAAGTTCAATGATTTTATTATTTGCAAGTGATGTTTTGAAACAAAAGGCTCTTCATCAGATGTCTGTGGACTGTTGTTTGATATGTGTCTGACATTGTGATGTCACAAGTTAATATAATAAATTCACAGCAGCTTCAAATGTGTTAGAAATTCAGGACATAACAACACTATTAGATTTCAAAAAAGGGAACCAGTCTGCTGCTTTGCAGTCTGTTGTTTTCCATTTGGCTCCTCTTCTGCTTCTTCTATGTTGCCCTTGTTTCTGAATTTTGAAACAGCGAGTTGATTCTCCTGTCTTCCTCCAATCAGGCACAAGTCCATCTCCTCTTATTCTGTGGTCTCCTATGGGCTCCGAGACCTCCATGCAGCCGCCCAGTTGCCCTCCCTCAAATGAGGTCTGGCCGAAAGAGGAACCGGTTAAAATCTGGCCTAAACAGGAGCCTTTGGATGTGGAGATGCACCCTACACCCCTGGTTGACATGCCCCCTGTTCCTCTACCCGGCCCCTCCATGCAGCCCCCATCTCTCCCTGACGCCTTGTTTGCCTCTCCAGAGATGTGGATCAGCTCCCTCCCAAGTAAGTTACTGTAGGAGTGTTGAAAACGACAGATAGCTGCACAGGATCCTGTTCAATGGCATTATTATCATTATTGAGCAGCGTGCTTTCTATTTCCAAACCTTTGACGTTGCACATACAATAAAAAGACTTAATCATGAAACTTCACGTCTACATTTGTCTCTGACTCAGTGACCGACCTGGAGGTTCAGTTCCTGTACAGAGGGAAGGAGATGTGTCCCACTGTCACAGTCAGCAACCCGCAGGGCTGCAGGCTGTTCTACGGAGACCTCGGCCCCATGGTCAACCAGGAAGAGCTTTTTGGACCAATCAACCTGGAACAGCTGCGCTTTCCAACCACAGAGCACATCACCAATGACAAGCAGAGAGTCTTCACTAACCGCCTGTTGGACGTGATGGACAGAGGTCTGGTCCTTGAGGTCAGAGGCCACGATATCTACGCGGTCCGCCTCTGCCAGTGCAAAGTGTACTGGTCTGGGCCCTGCGCCCCAAATCCAGCTGCTCCAAATCTTATCGAGCGACAGAGGAAGATCAAACTCTTCTGCCTGGAGTCTTTTCTCAGTGGTGAGTAAAACTCATCAGGACCTCTAATCAAGTAGCTCATCTTATGTCACATTTGGTTTATCAGTGTTTTCAGCCCTTCCGTTTTTTGTAACTTGCTAATGAAATAATTTGTCTTGGTGTGCAGGTGTGATAGCCCACCAGCGTGGCCAGACGCCAGCTCCACCCCATTTTGAAATCTGCCTGTGTTTTGGAGAGGAGTGGCCTGATGGAAGGCCCCGTGAGAGGAAGCTTATCATGGTTCAGGTGAGTAACATTGATGTCTTTGTATTTATGAGACTCATCATCATGTTGCAGTGAAAATCAGAAAAACCTCCCTGAAACTGCTTGAACACGACATATCAGCTGCAACCGTTCCCTCATGGTGTCGTGTTCGGAGTCTTTCCGTGTCTCATCATTCCTGTGATCCACAGATCATTCCAGTGGTGGCTCGCATGATCAGCGAGATGTTTTCTGGAGACAACACACGATCCTTCGATAGCGGCAGCGTTCGCCTGCAGATTTCAATCCCCGACATCAAAGACAACATAGTCACCCACCTCAAGCAGCTGTACTGTCTCCTACAGACCCACCAAGGCCAGGAGAACTGGGTGCTGCCTCCTGGCTCTGGCCTGAACATCGCTCAGGCTCTACAGACGCAGTGACGACACCACACCGAGCACCGCTGGGAAAAACAAATGTATATAATTTATCATTGTACGTTTCTCACTGCTACTGAGGGACATACTGCAAGCCAAGAGTAACTTATCTGTAATCGTATGTAGAAGTATGCACGATATACTTTTGGATTCATATTAATATTCTCAGCTTTAATGTGTCTGTGAGGCTTCTCAGTATGTAGCTGTAGTGTCTGCTTCTGAATTACGAGTGCAGGAACCGCAGCTTGAACGACGGGCCAAAGTCCTGCTTCCTGCAGGGGGAAACATTTGATGTAGTTAATGAGTTACAGAAAACGCCTTGTGCCATGCTTAGACAAAATGGATCAGGGATTACCAAACTGTCCTCTGAGTCTGCTCGTCATGTATTTTGCGTAGAGCATGTGGTTTGTCTAGTTTGGAAACTATTCTGTTGTGGTTTGTTGATGTAAAACTGGAGTTCAGCTGTTCCATCCATCCCAAAAAATAATACACGATATTTGATGGATTGTCTTTAGGTATTTTTATTTTTCCTCTTATATTCTAGGATGTTTGTGTGTGTGTGTATATAAAGATATCTTTAGATTTAAAGCCATTTGTTGTATCCAGGCAGCCATTTAACTAACTAACATTCTGCTGAGTGGATCTGTAATCGATGCTACTGCACTTTGGGTGCTGAGGTTTGTTTCATGGCCAGTACCATTGTCCTTTTGATTTTATGTTTGTTTTACCATTAAAAACACCAATATATCAGAGTGCATGGATTGCTCTCAGTCCAAACATAGTAACCAATAGTTAGTCTGATCTTTTCAGAGCCTGCAGATCTCCAGTGTTTACAGTGCAGCTCCGGCTGACTGTCCAGCTGCTGCAGCACTGATGACATCTATTGGTTCAGTTAAACAGCTGCAGGCCAAATTATAACTCAAAACTAGCTGCTATAAAATCTTCTATTTACTGCTCTGCATCATAATGACTGGCATCACCCTACAACTCTAGAACAAATGGATCAACATTGAAGTTGTTACTGACATTATGGTATCAAGTAAAATCATTATGGGTTTAACAATATACATATTCATATGAAACTGTTCAACGTGATGATTTAAGTTCAATATGCATCGCAGACTGAACAATTGGTTTGACTTGTATTATATTTGTAAAATAAAATGTAGCTTAAATTGAAAGTACAAAGTTGTGTCTCTGACTCCGTTATTTCAAAGTCAGAGTGGTTCCTACTTGATGAGGTCAGTTTAATAAATCTACATTGTTAACTCAAGGAACTTGAAATTGAGCTTCACATTACATTTAAATTGGATTAGGATTATAGATCAGTGACACATTGTCTATTTTTACAAATACTATGACTACTAAGACGACCGCCTTGTGTGGTCAGTCTGTGTGTTACATCAATAAATTCTTTCTGGTTAATGTTTGGCGGTGTGACTTCCCCTCAGGCGACACTAACAACCAAACGGCCGGTGGTTGGATTGTCGAGCCAGTCGGCCAAGTGGACAAGTCATGTTTAGATACTCGTCAGTGTTTCAATAAAAGAAAAGACAGGGATCCTGGGTATTGTAGCATGACAACACTGATACCAGTTGATCTTCTCTGTCCTTATTTATCTTTTCAAAGCATTTCAAATATGTTTATTATATTTGAAATATATAATAAGGCTCTTTAGGGATGTAAATAGATACAAAAAATAATCCTCTCCAAAGCAATAAAGTTGCTGATCTATTTTTAACTCACTGTAATGTGTATTTAACATGTTGTTGGTGATTATCTAAAACTATCTTTATTGCTTTGAGGAACATTATTACTGCACATTCATAATCCCATGACGTGACGCTGTGGAAAGAACTGTTCAAATGCTGAAGCAGCACACAGCCTCTGATTTATAGACCTGAACACCTTCAAGCTTCTCCAGGGTGATCCCATCCATATCTGGTGACCTTTGCTCAGGCGGGATGTCACACTGAAGATCTCAGCCTCGACGGCGACAGCGACGTATCACACAGGTCGCTCCGCTGCTGATGCTGGACTTTGTCCTCCTCCTTCATGAGGAAGTCTTTAACACCGCTGACGGAGGAGACGGATTATGAGTTGAATTCGCACTGGAAGATAAATAACACAGACGAGGGTATTTAACATCGTCTTTCAACTGCCAAAACTTAAAGGTAAGTTCTTTACAATTCTTCACACAAGTTGGACACGTCCTTGTTGTTTCTCAACAAGATACAGATGAACTTATTGTCCTTAGACTCCTTTAAGGCTTTGCAACAGTTTCAGAACGCAGACTTGGATTAAAAGTATAAAATATTCGTCGTGAATTTGAGAAAGAAAAAGAAAAGAAAAAGAAATTTGAGATCAGATTATTTTCTTTCATTGGTTTCACTCAGATCATTTACGACTGTTATGTAACTTAAAGCAGACTGACAGCACCATAAAGGGCTATCAGTTGTTTCTGGGAAATATAACAAGAGACGTCTCAGTTCACATCCTTATAGACTTTCTGCTGCACAACAAACAAAACAAGATGGCGTTTATTTAGATTTGACTTTAGACTGATGATCTATTTTCTGATGTCGGCTGCTGAGTCAGCTCGTTACTGGCATTATACACAGTAATCATATCATTGATGTCACTGCAGCCTCACCTGTGAGGATGTACAGGGCCAACAGTCCCTTTGCCAGTGAGCTCAGCAGCTACGCCGCATCAATCCAGTCCAAGTATGTACTTTATGTGGTTGATCAATCAGTTCCTTGATCGCTTTATGTGTCGATTCTTTAATCGCCACACTATCAGTATTTCAAATTGCCTGTATTTTGTCGTGGCAGTGGTTATTCCACAATGGATGAGACGTCCTCACAGGCGTCCTGTATGTCGAGGCCCAGTGGGAAGTCAATATACCGTAAGTATAGTTTGTACTAAAGTGATTTCAACTGTTCTGTTTGATTCGATCAGTTCATGTTTCAACAGGGCAGAGGAAGGAGTACGGAGCGTCCATGAACCAGATGATGAACAGCTTTCAGTACAGAGTGGAGGTAACGTCAAACTATATTCATCTGATAATCGTGACCCGAACTGAATCCTGTTTAATGTGGTATGTTAATGCGCTCTGCACCAGCACCTGTTCACCTGCTACCTGGATGGGAGGGAGCTGAGGGGCGTAGCTGACTGCGTGGAGCGCCTGAAGCTGCTGGACAGGATGGGGCGTGTGTGGGGTCAGGGCATGTTGCTGGAGGTGTGCGGCTCCAACCTGCTGCTCACTGACATTGAAACCAAGGTAAATGACATAAGAGACCCGGATGAAAAAGGACAAATCTGATGAGAGGCCCTTCTGATCTGCACCTGGCTTTTTCGTTTAAGTTAACACCAATCTGTTTGTTTGCAGACATTGTTAAACGGTTCATGGTCCATCTTGTTTGTATTTTCCAGGAGGAGCTGGAATCCATCGCCCTCCGTGACATCCTGGAACTGAAAGCTGTGCTGGGCACTGCAGAGTTCGACTCCCTGCTCACAGTGTCAGTCCGGCAAGGGAGTGTCTTCATGTTCCAGTGTGAGGACGTCAGGGTGAGAACAAGCGATGGAAGCAGCATTTAACAACACTGATAAGTGAACTGAATTAAAGAATGTTTAATTGTTTTATAGGCCGACTATGTTCAGACTGATCTCTCACAAGCACTGTCACGCAGGCGGGAGGATCCAAGCATCAGGTGAGAACCTACAGTTGGGTCACTGAGAACAGTTTGAACTTTTACTGATGTTTATGACACTTTTAAAACAGCAATGCAGGACTTATAGCAGGACATGCGGGAAGGAACAACCTTCGCAACGTTGCAAAAACCCCTGAACGCAAAGAGCAATATCCTGCATTTGATTCAGCACCAGACTGGAATCCTCCTGAATTTCATGGTGAGGCTGTGACAACAACCAACTGTTGCATCGACTATAACGTGCCAGTCTGTCTTTAATCTGTTTTTAATGACACATGCAGAGGAGGAGGATATGTTTGAGCCTGAACTGATTTTACCACGAGGAGAGGAAGAATCCATCACAGAAGAGCCTTTGTTTCCTCCACATTCGTACACAGAGCTGGACAGAGACGTGGTGAGTGTCTGTTGGAGGCTCCAGCTGATGGAGGGAACCCTGATACATCCTTCATTTATTCTAAATACTTGAATGTTAAGGTTTAAAGTTTAGTTGATTTAATCCCATTTCTTCTTGACAGGATATCTTGAATCAACTTTTAAATGACATTGAAATCTTCGTGGGAAAAATTGCTGCAGCATTGGCCAAAGATGCAAAGAAAAGCAAGAAGAAGAAGAAGACGAAGAAGGGAAAAGGTAATCAAACACACTAATAATGAGCTAAAGTACCAAGCAAACATTGGAACATTTTATTTAAAAAAAAACAAACAAACTAATTCTTAATTGTAGAAAACAATGATCAGTTTTGTATTTTCCTTCAGTAATTCGCGGGCTGCCCCCTGCTGGAGAGTTTGCAGAATGTCTCCATAAAATCAAGTGTGCCTTCAACCTCCTGGTTTGTAATCTAATAATACAATCATGATATTATATATGTTCTTTCCTATCATTCTGTATTGTACAGTATGTCTAACAGCATAATGTGTATTTACTATGAAAGGGGGAGCTCAATGGACAGATCAATAACCCCACCGCGCCTGAATTCATCCGCTCCTTATTCGGCAACTTAGCATTCGTAAGTCACCACATCTTTTATTTTTCTAAATAGTTTTATTTTCTTCAGAAGGATTAATATATGTATGTATCTTTAATTACTCTTAGAGTGAGTTTGAAATGACAAATGCTGTGTCTTTATAGTCACTTCACTCAGATTGAGCACAAAAATGCAGAACATTAAAACAGAACCTTCATTATTTTCCTCACCAGGTTGTGAGTCACTGTCCTGAGGATCTGCCACCAACCATAGAAGCTCCACTGCTGACACCCCAGTGTGTCCGCCTCATGAGTGACGAGGCCTCCGCAGAGGACGACCTGATGTGGCAGTCTCTGGGAGACGCCTGGAACACGCCCAGGTGGGACACCAGGCTTTGTTACATTACATAAATGCCCAGTACGATCAGCCATGTCTTCACCTCATGTCACAGACTGACAGCTAGTCTGACACACATAAAAAGTTTTACTTCAAAGAGAACATTTGTTGGTAACTGGCAGTTTCAAATGTGGCCAACTGAGCACGTGCAGAGGGAGTGACATCACTTTGTCTTGTATCTGAATGGAGGAATTATAGTTGTTCCAGCTGTCCCTGGTCTCCCCCACGAGAACTTTAATACAAACAGGATTAAGGCCCTTAGAGACACCAGCAATATTTATTCAAACTGTTCATGTTCTTGATTCTGACCAGTGACAAATGGTTTGGGGATGCTGAGGACACGAACCCTGTGGTGTTCTATGATGGCCGGCAGCCCCTGGATGTGAGTGACGGACCTGAAACTAGTGTGACACCAGTGAGCAGACAAGAGATTCATGAGCCTGCACCCAGCCAGGTAAACCTGAGCAGTATGACTGCCCACAAGTTCTTACTTCTAGTTAACAGCAATGAAAGGAAGAAAGAAAATACATTTTAAGACCATTTGCTTCTTCCCTGTAGCGGTACGCCGAGCAGACGCCGCAGTCTCCACAACTTAAACCCCGGTATGCACAAGGACAGAAGTAAGTTACAGTTAAATATAAACATTTTAAAATACATTTGTCCTTTCACCTTTGTTAGGTTTTTAAGCCCAGCTGAGTCAAAACCGGGACTCATGCGCGCTAAGTATGACTTCAAATCAAGAAACCAGCGAGAGCTCACCATCAGAAAAGGTGAACTAATTGAGGTGAGTATCGCTGTCCTCCTTCTCTTTCCTCCATTGTTCCCTGACAGCTCAGATAGAAAGCTGGAAGAACATGTCTGTGTTTGTCCATCCGCAGGTGCTGGACAACTCAAAGCTGTGGTGGAAAGTGAGGAACAACAGAGGAGTGGAAGGTTTCGTACCCAACAATGTCCTGGAGGAGGATGATGAGCTACCTGATGAGGTTGGTACCATGCAGCGAACACTGAAACAACACGGGTCACCTTTAACTCAGCGTTGTGGATCTTCAAAAAACTGAGCTAGTCACACAAGGAATTTATTTCGACCTCTAGAGGAAATGCAGGGAAAGCAATTACTGTTTCGAAGAGCACAAATTATACACATGTGTAGTTATGAGTCACCTCACACAGATGATGACCTTTGGGCTGACATTTACCAGAGTAGATTGGAGCGGCAGCAGCCCACTCCTCTATCACAGGCGAGGCGAGGCGAGGCGGCGTTATTTATATCCCACTTTTAAACACGAGGCAATCAGAGTCTTTCATGAATCACAAAAGAACAACGATACGGAAAGCTGAGCAAGAAGCATATAATAGAGCAATAAAGATAATAATCAAATTATCAGCTGCACGATAACAGATGAAAACAATAAAACCACAATACAAACAAAGGAGGATCATCAGCAAGTGATAAAATGAATAGAAACAGAAAGATCAATAAGACAAGTAAAGACATTGGCAGGTAATCTGCATGTAATGCAACTAAATTAATTGAAAGCACCAAAAGATAAGTCATCAGTTTGGCCTTAAAGGTGCTCAGCACTGTTTATTGTCTCAGGTCTTGTTGATTCGAAGGGATCACTGTAGTTATTGTTGTTGTCTGAACCCCGGCAGCAGCATCCTGGATCAGCTGATGGTCCTGCTGACAGACGGACAAACTAAACTGCTAGAGGATAATTGAATGGTTACAAATGTGAACGTAACTGACTTAAATAATGTATCTTATTCAAATGGAATATTTTCCAACTTTATTGTTAGAATCCTTGAGTCCTATCGCGTAAGTCAGATCACAGTTCATTATCACTCCACTTCCACAGACAACTGGAGGCGCCCCGGTCCTCACCAGGAGGTCCAAGCCTGTACAAGTTAAAGCCTGGCTTGCACACATGGGCTTTAGTAAAATGTAAGTAACCACAGACATTACCATACCATTAAATTTAAATAACTTTTAAATTCACTGAACATAATGCAACAAACTCAAACTGCCTGCACTGTCTCTCATATAATAAATGCATGTACATTGTATTTGATGGATGCAACATTCATATTGGGGTGTTGGAATGTCTTCATTCTGCATTAAACATGGTTGCTATGGAAACCACTGCTACACAACGAACACGTGACTAAGAAAGTGACACTTCTCCTGACTGCCCCATCATTGATTGAGACCTCTCGTGTCGCAGCACTGTTCGCTGTCTCGGCGTGCTGAGCGGCCCGATGCTCCTGGGAATGACCAGAGAGGAGCTGAAGATCGTGTGTCCAGAGGAAGGAGGGAGAGTCTTCTACCAGTTACAAGCCGTCAAGTCCGCCATGGCTGTAAGTGACGAACTGTGGGGAGATTTATTATCATCACACTGATGACTGATGATGTGTCCGTCTGTCCGTCTTGTGTTTCCACACTGTAGGCTGCCAGTTAATGGGGACAACAATACTGTAAGAGGAAGAAGGAGCATCATCATCCAGGACCTTCAGCTAATGTTAGGAATGAAAAAAATCCATGTGGTTATCAGTGTGTTTGCAACGATGTAAATGTAATGTATAATAAAATTGTCTGCTGTCATTCAGAATGTCTTCAGGTTCAGGGTTGAAAGTTATAATAGTCAGAATACAAAGGTTAGTGAATAAACATGCTTTATTGAATTGTTCAGACATTACAGGTGAACTCTATCAGAGGCTTATGAATCTGTTTCAGACAATAATATGGCTCAAGATCAATGGACACAGAATTACTTACAATTTCAAAATAAAATGTCAAAAAAGCAACAAGATGAGAAAAATATAAAGACATTGTGATTAATCAAGTGTGCAGTAAACGGAAAAGTGTAAATCAGTGAACAACATTTAGGTATTTGATATTTACTTTCTGTGTCCGTTATCCAAAAGGATGCGACGCTGCAGGTGCAGCAGGATAATTGCTGGATCAGATTCTCTTTTGTTAGGCAGGGTGACGATGATGACGACTATGGGAGAGCACAGACAAAGTGGCCCAGTATCGAGTTAACAACAGTGACGACAAGCACACACAGGACGTCACCCTCCGACCTTCTGCAACACGTATACCCATAAAACTCTAAAGAAATAAAGAAGTTTGAAAGTAGTGCAGATAGACGTTAAACTTTAAACTAGCCGATGGTGTAAAGAGACAAAAACAACAGAGCGCTAAATCTACCAATGTGATGAATAAGTGTCAGTTTGTAGATATGCAGGCGGCAGCGTTCGAGGGATGGACAGTCTGTTCAGGGCTGACACGAAATGAAACTTTGAGCTGGATGATTCCGACTGACGGGGACGATCAGTGCTGTCATGTGGCGCCGTCAGGAGTTTGACGTTTGTGTTTCAACAACTATTGGATGGATGGACAGTAGATACAGACACTCAAGTCAATAACCTAGTGATCCGTTAACTCTCCCTCTGGCGCCACCAGCACATTAAATGGATGTTTGTGTGATGAACTGAGAATGATAAGAAATAAACATAGACTGTATAAAAGAAGCAGACCAAGTGACGCCCCCATTAGTTTGCTGACTATCAGTTTGAAGCCTCAATTTCATTTGAGACGTTTGGCGTTGTCAGAAGTGACTATTTTTTGGACGAGAGGGTGGAGACAAGACAGACTTGAAATAAAATGCACTGACTAGAAAAAAATACCACTGACTGGCTTTTAGTAAAACCATTAAGGCAACGAAAAATGTTAAAATTAAATTTTCATGAACTGAAGACCTGATGTGAAAGGGCCAAAGTAGGACGAAACTGCAGACAACATCAGAAAACAAGTCTGTGATGATTTAAAAGTGCCTTGGATACACATCGCATCTACCCTGACTGGCAGGATGATGTGATAGCATGTCAATCACACAGTAGCCCCGCCCAAAAGCAAACCCTGCTGTATCATCTAGTCTAATCTAACTGGGACTTTAACTTGCAAAATGAACATCTTGCTGCACTGAAGAAGACTTGAAACTAATATTGAGACCATAAACTGATTGGGAAAATGTTTTCTGAGGTATCAAGTGAGAGGGGGGTCAATTTCTCATTGACTTATACATTAAGGCTTTTACAACCTGTGGAGTCGCCCCCTGCTGGCGACTATTGCAGTACTGCAGTGGCTTCTTTCTCCAACCCCGGAGCAACGCCCACTTCTTTTATACAGTCTATGGCAATAACAGACAATAAAGGGAAGATGGCTACAGTATTATTAAACAGGCAAACAACTGACTTAAACAAATGAAAAAAGGCATGATACATCTTCTACTTTCAGGACATAATGGCATCAATAGTTCTCACAATGACCAACAGCAACAAGTGCTGAACCTGGACATTAAAATATTGTGAATATAAAATTTCTTATCTCTATATTTTCTTTAAAAAATACTCTTTGTACATGAAATCCAACAATCACACATCATGTTCAGCACACGACTCCAGTGCATCCCTTTAACACACAACAGAAGCTACAATATTCTTGCTGAACAAGGATTAATTCTTAACGTGTATTCTAATCATCACCCGTTCTACATGTATATATGCTAACACATTAAAGTTGCGATTGGAAATGCTGATATTTCTGATGCATTTTGGTTTTTTTTCTTCCTTTAACATACTGTGTTGGACAATGATCCAGTGTGAACATCAAATGTTACCTGACAGTTGCATCAAGGTTGAAACAGAACGCTCACAGTTTGATGGGAGGACCGCGTCAGGTAGATCGAGCGGTGTGTTATTGTGATGAGCGTACAATACAATAATCAGTGGCATGAGATCCAAGTTTTAATCGGATTTGGGGCAACTTTAAAGAATGCTACAAGAACCATGCAAGAGTCTTAACAATTTCCCAGCGACGTTTCCTCGTTACTTCATGGTGAACAAAAAAAATATTTTTTTTCGACAAACACGTCTGACTTCGATGCTGGTTGGCAGCCCTCAACTTGTGCTTTACATTACAGCTTGCTGTAAACAACTCCTTCTCTCCTGCCATCCATTATTCATGCGGACATGCAAAAAAAGCACGTATAAGCAAAATTCCTCCTTCAAGCAAAAGGTCAAGGTAAAAGCTATTTTACACCAAGCATGCAGCGAGGTGGGTTCAGTTCCGTGGCGCGAGTGTCACAGCAACCACTTCGGGAAAAAAGATACAATACTTGTTGCAGGTGATGAAAAACAAACTTGAAAAAAAGCTTGAAGAGAGATGGGCGTGCAGTGCCCAAGGCTAAGAATGAAAAAGGCACTTCTTATGTACAGTGCACCGCATGCGAAGGAAGAAAACTCCACCTATGTCTGGTTGGTGAACCAGAGAAGGAACGAGTGTGGTCAGAGGCCCCCGGAGGTACTGGGGGTCCCGGTTCCACCTCAGGAGAGGTGAAACAGATCCACATATCACATCCTATTTCTATCTCCTCCAACTCATCCTAACCAAACTTAATTCCTTTGTTTACAGGGATTAATTTCCCTTTCAGCTCAAAGTGCTGTTCGTGGAATGTTTGCAGTCAACCGCAGAGAGTTTGCGTCTCTCTTGACTCGAAGACTGCGGCGTTTTTTTCTTTCGTTTATCTCTGAGCTCATTTATATCATGGAGGAATCATTCTGTGCGTACAACCAAGCACATGCATGGCTGATCTTCAGCACTTCAGCATTCAAACACAAGCCACTATTTCTTGCTACAGGCCTCTGATTTAATTATGTCTCCCCACTTGAAGTCGCCCTGAAGTGGATTAAGAGACAAACCTGGGAGCGCTTGCTGTCCAACATTCATCAATAAAACAGCTGTATCATTCAGATCAGTTTGCATCTGCATTACTTCATCATAAGATCGTATAATGAAGGTGATAGATGCATCAAAGCTGGTTAAGCAGCATGACTGCATAAGGGAAGATAAGAAGTTTACATGTGCTGGTTGGAAGTGTCTGTAGTACACAGATACTACAGAGATACTACATGTCATATAATATCTCTTGTGAATTTAAAAAACATATATAACATATCTCATATATCACTGGAGTCTTTCTGGCTCTTCAAGGACACAACAAACGGAAAGCACTGCCCTCTAGTGTTTCCTCGCGGTAGTGTCATCCCAGCTAACTTTGATCGTGCAGACTGACAGTGACAGAACGAGAGAGGACGACAAACAGAGGTCACAGTAAAAGAGCCGGGGAAGAATTTGAACATGAAAAACTGGCCAATCGGGTTCCTAAAAAAGGAAATTGACATGAAGCTTAAGTGTAGTGACAGCAGCATATCCTTGGCTTTTTGGCGGCATACTAGAGTGATGATTAGGTGCTTTTATAATGTAGGAAATATGAACATCAGACTGCTCTCACGTCACTTCTCCTCCGTGTCATGCAAGGTGGAACCCCGGGTTGGGTTTATTGGACGAGACCAAGTAGTTGTGATTTCAGGGGCGTCCTGGAAGAGGGGCCATGGACAGAGGAGCCATGGACAGAGCGTCCTCTTCATCAATAGTATCCAGCTCTTGTGTTCGCACAGCGTGAATGATGAGGTGAAGCTCCTCAGAGAGGGTCTCACTGCGGTAGCCCACGCGGATATCAGGAACGTTGGTACGACGGATGTCGTTACTTTCAGGACCCTCCCTGGAGTAGCTGGGACCCAACCAGTAGCTTTTAGCCTGAAATTAGAAGAAGCTACATGAGATGGAACCTCAGAGATCCAACAGAGGGAGAACAAAACATCCGACTGATGATACTGAGCACGTTTGTGAGAAAGAAATATCGAGCAAGAATAACTTCAGAAGGATTCACAGTTTCTCTCTACTAATGGACTGAACGGGCAACAGAATACAAAGCAGACTATGTCCCATTTATTAATAAACCAAATGAGCCAAAGATCTGTTTACCTTGTGGGAAAACCCACTCATGAGAACACTGTTTCTTGACAGCTCACACATGTCACAGGAACTTAGTTTCCACACCTGAGTGGCGATGCTGTACTCCTCCATCAGAGGCTCCTGGGACCACACACACACACACACACCGTACACACACACACACACACACACACAGGGAAGGAAAACATCATATCATCTTCGTCACTAATCCTCTTGCGAGCTCCAACTTCAGTGTAACCTTTGTGTGAACAACTTCCCCGTACCAACCTTGGTGAAGTGGAACTGAAGGGGATCGTCAGTGGACAGGGAGACCATGAGGCCTCTTGACAGGTACTCTGGCAGTGGATTGCGGTGGTAACTGAGGAACAGGCTGTTGTTACTCAGAGGCGACATCGCAATGCCAATTTGAGCCAGGTAGTAAAGGTACTGCAGGACAGGGGCCTGAGGGACATCGGGGAGAGACACAGAAATACAAATGTTACATGTTAACATCCTTTATAAGAGTAATGTTACCACATGGATGAGTCAGACATTCCCATTACCGTCTCTCAGAAACCACCCAGTGTGTTTTGTCCTGACCTTTCTGAGCAGCAGCCCGTGGGAGATGTTCTCTGATAAGATGTAACCAGACACCAGGTGGTGGATCGGCCCCGCCTCCCCACAGTGAGGTCGCAGCACAAACGTATGGAAGCCTCGCTTCCTATTTCGGAGGAATAATTGGATAATTTAATGCCTGAATGAGTGGATGCAAGGTTGGTTGGAGGCTCAGAGATTCTAGTGTGTTATTAAAGTATGTTGCCTCATATTGTACCTGCGCAGGTGGTTGAGCACAGTCATGTTGGCATAGGTGTAGTAGAGGTAGTAGGAGTAGGGTGGGTTGTCTTCCTCAGTCCAGTTGGGAGGCAGAGGACTGTCGAGGTTGAAAATGTGGTGCTCGGGTTTGGACTCATCGTCCACACTGTCGAACCCGACCACCTGTAAATAAGAAGAAACACACACAACAATTAGTCCCTGTAAGAGTGAATCATCACAACAGCTTTAATTTCCTGTGAAGTCACACGTGAACTCACATGCTGCAGGAAGAGATGCAGCTCAGGATGACTGCGGGGGTTGATGGTGACCTCAAACAGAGGCATGAAGATGTTCTCCAGCATGTCCTGGAAGTTAGCCAGCTGCTTCTTTGTGCGATACACGTCACTGGAGATACAGTGATTGTTGTAATATGAATCATTCTCATGCTTTTTCTGATGACAGCACACACAGTATGTCGTCATACTAGTCAGAATCTTGGGTATTACTTACAAAAGACGGGGCACCTGGATAAGCCAGCGCACGTTATCTGAATACACTCGATGTCTGACGGCCCACTGGGCCAGCTTGTCCCATTCGTCTCTGGAGCGACCGTAGATGGACAGACGCAGCTCGGAGTTCTGGTACTTGCTCTCCTCCAAGTCTGACATCACCTCCTAGACAGACGGCGACAGAGGGTGAGTTTGTCTAATCACCTGGAGGAGTTAAGATATGTACGTGTGAATTTGTCTGCACCTTGATGATGTGTGCAAAGTATTTCCCTTCGATGCAGTTGTCGGTCTTGATGAAGATCTCTCTGAGGATGGATTCTCCGATGGGGTTGTATTTGGCGTTGAACTTGTCAAAACGGTGGAATGTGTTGCGATCCTGTGAAGTTAAAGAAGAAGCCGGTCAAATGTTTTCTTCTCTTAACGACATTGTTGGATGTTTTGTTCCGCAGCTTTCCCATTTCTCACCGCGTGCATGTCAAGCGTGTCGACACTCAGGTCGAAGGCCGTCAGGTTCATGGTCTCAAACACGTCCTTGAGGGTCTGACCCCGACCGTGCTCAACGTGAACAATCTCCTCAGGGTATTTCTTCATGGCTTTCTTAATGAATCGCAGCAGGTGCTTCTGGTTCATGCAGGAGGATGCATGTATATGTGTGTCTACCTGGAGTCAGGAGACAGCACAAGCAACACACCTTATTTGATTTGATAATTTAAATATGGTTGCAGCTGGTTAGGAAATGGAAGGTCATCATACGGTGAACATCTGTGAACTGGTGTTTGTTGGCTCTTGCCTTTCGTATGTTGTAGAAGTCTCTGTGAGGAACTTTCTTCTGAGCCGCCAGCTCCTTCATCTCATTCAGGAGGATGTGCATCTGGAACTTTGAGCTAAGGTACTGCAGGCGGCGGTAGCAGAAAGACTTCCTGCAGACACACAAGGCAGAAACTTCATTTCAAGCACAGCTAAAGCTCAAAAAAAATAAAATGTAGACGCACAATGCCCTTTCTGGATGACAGTCATACTCACACTGGCCCGTTGATGATGAGGGCCATCATGACATTCATGTCTGCAATATACTCTTTGAGGTCAGGATACAGCAGGTCCAGCTCCGAACTCCTGAGAAGGAGGATCGACTTGTTACAACACATGAATCTAATTATACAAACATTATCTAAAATGTCAGCTCTGTGGGTACATGACACATACTTGTCCATGTTGGTTGTCTTGTTGTACACATGCACGACTCCATCTACCATCTTGCAGCCGTATCCTGTATCTGCCGGCATGTTCTTGGGGTCCTGATTGTCGTAAGGGTGGGTCGCCGAGACAGGCGGGTGGACAGGTGCATCTTGAAAAACAGAAGGTGGATAATTTACAATAATTTACATCCTACAAGCTGCAAATAATCATCTTAAAATGATTCTGGCCCAGGAGAACCTCCCTGGGAAGACATTCGGAAAGGACCTGAAGAGAGGTGAAGCACGTTGCTAAATGTCTTGCGCTCATAAAAGAAGTGTCTTTGTTGTGTTCATGTAATACCAGCATCAACGGGGGTCTCCGGTATATCGTCGTAGACTCCATGTTCCTGCGGTTTCACCCCCAGGTCCTCTAACGCGTGCGCTGTGGTCTTACAGAAGGACTGCATGGATCGGTTTATGTACTTCTCCCGGATGAATAACGCCTTCACCACACACTTGGCAGCATCAACCAGGTCAGTAAAGGGCACCTAGGGAGATTTCAAAATACCTTTGCTGAAGTATTGTTTGCTTCAAAACGCTGGTGAGATCACACAGAAGTCCTGTGAGAACAGTAAAATAAAAGCTCCTTACTCCGCATTTTTCTTCTCCGGATATTGAGACCCGCTGATATTCTCTTTCCATCGGCATTTCCCGCTCCGTCAGGCCGTCATCAACAGTGTCCACACTCGCCTCATTCATCAACCTGAAAAGACCCAGGCAGCGGAGAGAAGAGTCAACAGAGGCCAGATGACATGCGAGGTGGGCAGGAAATAAAGGGATTGTGGGATCTGAACGGTGTTTGTAGGCAGCGATGTGCCTCCGTACAGTCGGTCAGTCCAGTGAACTGGTCTGTCGACCTCTCGAGGAGGATTTAATGAGAAGAGTTTCATCGAAGCTGAACTAAAAGGGTCATAATCAATGATAGGACGACATGTGTAAAGAGAATAACTTTACAGGGTGGCCATTCCTAAAGTTCCAGTGCATGTATGGAGCCACCAGCAGAGGGAGGATGTGCTCCATCAATGTACTGATCAGCTCTCATTACGCTTCGAAGAAAAAATAACATCAGTTCCCAAAAACTGAAGAAAAGAATGAACAGTCACAGTAAGTTAGAGAGTAAGTCAGGTCTGCACTCCAAAGGATGAGAACAAAAGAGAACAAGCAGCATGAGAGAACGTTGTTTGTCAAAACACACTGAAGCGGAGCTCACTTACTCGAGATCTGCAGCGCTGTCGATTTTCATGAAGTCCTGTTTGGCGCGGAGCAAGATCTCTGGCTCCAGTCTTTAGGTGATGTGCAGCCGTGCAGGAGAGTGTGGGCAAGGAAGGGGGCATATGGTGAAGCACATCAACAGAGAGAGAGACCAAATACCGACAAGACTACACATTGGAGCGACTGACAGAGAAATAGCATTTATAGTGTTGCGCTCAGTGAACGGAGGCTTGCAGGCGGAGTGTCATAGAAAATTATAGGTTCAGATGATCGGTGCAGCGTTGCCCACAGCGTAAACCTTGGGAAAGGTAGAACCTCCACCTTCTTATAATAGTTTATGTGCCCAAGCATGTGTGCATGGGTGGAGTATGTAAACAGTGGGGGTGGGGCGATCTGTCTGCGGCACTGCGAAGAGTTTATTTTACTTGCTTTGTTTGTGTTGTGTGTTTGCTTTTTCCTCACTTGATGTCTTGGCTGATTTGCCTCTCTAGGCGGTGCCGACGCTCCTCCAGCTGTTCGATGGGGCTGTCCTCCGGGAACTCATAGGGAGCACTACGCATCTCACTCTCCGCCATGCTGCGTGTGAACAGCTCCTGGTGAGTTAAAGCAGTTACAGCATCATAAATCGTCAAGTAGCTGGATACAATATCTGTTTCAAGTTTGAATTCTCACCTCTGCGATCTCTTTGTACTTCTCTTCCATGGATGTTCGTAGGTCGACTGGGTAGTTTGAGAGGGAAACCGGTGTCCCTGGGAGGGAACGCTGGGGCTTCAGGGGCTTGACGGGCTTGGGTCCAGACGCACCACACAGGTCTGTAGGCAAACACCGACAGAGTAATCAGAGGTGACGGTAAAGAAGTACCTTCAATATCTCAGGGCAACTTTCATATAAACCAGGTCAACACTAAACTCAACAGAGCTGATAAACGGCGGTGAGCTCAGACGAAGATGGAGTCATTAAATACATGTTATACGTTTGCTGTTGACACAGCTCGGACTGCTGAATTTACAACCCACAAGTCTGATCTCAGACTTGAAAACAAGTCATATAACGTGGGGGCGTCCTCAGGTGCAACCAATTGCATGCAGCGTAATGTAGGATAAGTAGTAACTGACTGACCTCGTTGTCTGCAGGTACACATGAATCAACTCTGTAGGCCAAAGTGATTCACTGAAGTCAATCACTCGACAAAGTCAACGATTCTTAATCATTTCACAGTCTGCTGAGTAAAGGCAGACAAAGCTAACTAGTACCGTCAAGAACTAAAATAGAAACTAATCTGCATTTAGTTTAGCCAAGATTGTAGTCTGTGGTTGTCTGAGTACGGATCATTTTAGCTAGCAATCATTGTCTCATTGCCTTTTGTGCATCAGACACTTGTTGAGCTGATGCACGAAAAACAGACACAGAAACTCTCCATGTTATGAGCCACTGTAATATTAAGACAACTGAAAACGTCAGATAACTAGTTACTGCAGCTCTTGTCTGATCTTGCAGGCCCAAAGCAAAGACAGACGAACTATAGTGGAATCATTGCTCTGTCCTGTGGAACATTTGACCAAAGACGTCCCTCGTGTCCTGTCTTCAATGACATAAACACATTTCTTTTTGTGTCCATGCTAAAGACATTAAAGACACCGAAAGTCCAGCAAAAGCCAGTCGAGCCTGCTGACCTGCTGTGGTGATGCTGGCTGTTCCTGCAGGCTGCAGCAGAGCAGGAAAACTCTTGTAAAAATGTCCGACAGCAGATCCGGCTTAAATAAAGACAGCTGCACCTGCGAGATACGGTGTCGCTTCGATCTCACGCGGGCGTGTAAACCCTGGAAAAACGAGTTATCATAAAACTCACATTCACAAATGTGCTCACACACCTGAGGTTGACAAAGAGGCTTTTCTCAATCTGGACCTGCTGGAAACAGATGACCTCAGGTCCACTTCAGCTAAACCCAAAACAATAGAGGAAAACTACTCACACCAAATACCCAAAAGTCTGAGGCCCACTGAGCAGCGTGCAACCACCTTGTTATTGTGCTCTGTTGACAGAGAGTCAGACATTCATGTTAAAAGAACTCTAATTTAAAGAGGACTACAGTTTTGTGCACACAGTAATCAACCCATTAAGTTTCTGGCTTTGGAAGCAGTGTGTTCACTCACTATAATTGGTGCCACTAATGATGCCGCCTGCCATCTGTTGTACGTGTGGAGTTAAGGAAGAACAGAGGGTGACTCTCCACAGTGTAGTAATACTGCTATCATACTGTAGTGGATCTTTATGTTGCATCGGGAGACTCAAACAACACGAGTGGAGACCAAAATAAACGTGTCAGTGCACTTTGGTGGGCAAATGATGTAACTGTCTACAACAGATTGCTGTTGTTTCTCACTATTGATCCGTCAACAGAAACGCCGGTGGTAATAATCGACGATGTGCAGGCCCGGCTAACGGAGCTGCACACATGAGAGCAGCACACGCGTGTGTGGATGGAAGCATGCGTGTGTTTTCACACGCACCAGCAGATGACCTGAGGTACACAGACACACACACACAGTCACCCAGTATAGCACCCGTGTAATCCTCCGGCCTTTCCACCACAGATGACTGTTAATCCAGCACCCCCGACTCTATTTATCTCATTGACATCATGGTTGGGAGCACAAAGACAAAAGCAACCACCAAGACAACTACAGGAGTCTCTACACTGCGTGATGGAGGCGGAAACCATAAAAGACGTCATGGGTTGTCATTGGCGCAATTTCAATATGCGCGACCACAAGAGCAAATATTCCATGTCTCCATTACCTCTTCTTGATTCGCCTTGACTGAAGCGGTTTTCATTTCAATCTCCTGTGCAGATGTGGAGAGCATGAGAAGGTGTTCTGGCTCACGGGGTTGCCAAGAAACTGAGCCTGTAGTCTCACCTCAGAAACGCTGCTCACTGTTTATTTGTGTATTATCTTCGCATGAACCCAACCCTTCCATCTCCATTGGCTATTTTAAGTTAATTACTTAGACCACTTCGTTATTCTGACAAAGCTCTCCATGTCAGCGTTCTCTCACTGCCGAGGGGCCTGAGTCTGCACGCACATGAACTACCCACCGAGGTTTTTAAACATACCAGAGAGAGTCATCAAGCCTCTGTAGAGCTTCCGCTGCTCTATAAGGATGAAAACAATCCTTCCGATGGGTCTCATCCTCAGACCCCTCAGGACAAACGCCCCGGCAAGCTCGTTCTGGCAGCTACATTCTTATTTGTTCATCAGGTCAACTACTGGATGGTGCAGTATGTCGGAGAACGCAGGACATCACCGTATGTCTATATCTTGGATGTATGAGCTCCACAATCTATCTCGTAGGTGAAGTCCAGCCTCCTTACAGAGAGCACAGAGGTAATCTCATTCTTTCCGTATTGACACAAAGCTTCTGACAAAAGACGAGTGTTCAGAAACTGACTGGAGAGTTGACTCATCACTACCGACCCCTGCAGCAGGCTGAGGCACCTCGATGCTGAGATACAAAGCTTAAACAGTCAGTTAATGTATAACATTGTTGTTGTTGTTTGATGTTTCTTACTATACATTCAACAGTTGGCCAAATCCTACGATTTGATTATGAAGCTGCATTGATCATTTGTTTATCAGCAGCCTTTAATACAGGATTTACTACCAACTGTTTTGGTACACGGTAATTATTCTGTATTAAGCAGACAAAAAACTCTTTGTGTCCCTACAAATTCCAAATCCCATTAGTCCCAAAAACCTCCCATCACGTGTTCCGGCTGAGGAATCGACTGCGATGATAAACTGTGTTCATGAGTTTTAGATGGCAGTTCTTCAGCTACATGACGAGTCAGTTATCTCAGTTTCATTTCTACACTCGCTCTGTCTCTCTCTGTAATACGTTAATGGTAATTGATTAAATGAACAAATTATCAATTGTGTGACATCTTGCTGAAGGCAGGGATCCGTCCCCAGCGCAACGTGGAAAAAGACAATTTTCCGGGCAATTCCGACAACAACAAAGTTAACTGTCATCCTGCTGCAGACGTGCGGCCTCTGTTCCATCTGCGCCCTCTGTCCTCGGCTGCAGCCTTCACTCAGAGCACGAACACTTACAGGTCGACTGCTATGATGCGACCTGTTTTAACAGTCTGTGTGTCAGAGCAGTGATGAGTCCAGCTGCAACAATTTTGAAGTAAAAAACTGTGATGTGACTGTGATATGTTGGTATGCATGACTCACACATCCGGGAATGAGATTGGATTTCACGAGGACGACAGGGACACATGAAGAATGAATAATGTACCATAATAATAAGGTAAGAAGGTCAAGGGGCTTTAACTGTAAACTGTTCTCACTGTGGAGGTGTGCTGCAGCTGAGTGTAACTGTAGCTGGAGGGAGGAGTTAACAGCTGTGCAAACAATATTTGTTTTTCCTCTCCGAACCTATTTTTAAATAAAAACCCAGACATGATGTCCCGCACTGTTAACGTCTGATATCACCACATTGGTTGTCTCTCTTAGTCTGGAACTGAGTTCTACCATGGAAGATGCAATAAATAATTAACATTAAAGAACTTGGCATGTGATAAATAGATTGTGCATAAATAAATAAAAACAAATCCCACGTTGAACGCTTTGAAACGTTCATGATTAAGTTTGACTGTTTTATTAGACCCGTTGATTTGTGCTGTCGGTCGAGACGACCGACCAGCAGGACGACCCTCTGCCCATCACTGACACACAGACCAGCCTGCGGGGGTCCACAAGCACCCACTTACTTATTTTCTGAATTCAAAATTGAATACATAAAACACAAGTTAAATAAAAATTTATTTTGTTTACCAAAGAAAAATTCATATCAATTCTTTCTACTTTGTTAATTCAGCTTTTATTAATATTAGACAAATTGTTATTTTTCAGATGAGAGAATATTTTTAATTATTCTATTATGCTGAAAGCTGGAACATGTCCAGGCCTGGTTGGAACGCTCGGTTTGTCTCAGAGCTGACCAGAAGTTGGAACATCTATTATTCAGACTCATATGTCCCACTATCAAAGCATACGGAAGATAGATTCAACCGGACGACATATCAATCCAAAGACTATTTACTAGTAGGAATTGTGAGTTAGACTGAAGAAATTCTGCTGTCTTATGTTAACAAATCGGTAAGTGTGTTTGATGTCTGATCTCAACTGCGTCCCTGCACTGAAAATTCTGTGTTTAAGGGGAACCAGAAGGCCACAGGTCACCGTCATCACAAGCACACGGCAGCTGTTCTCACACAAACCAGAAGGTCAACATGTGCAGGTGGACATTTAAAAAGGTAAGACTGAGACATCAACTAGAGGTAACTATTGGACACTGACAGCATGGTGTTATTGATGATGTTATTCCACTGGGGTTCTAAAGGAGATCACATGTTGTATTAGATTCAGTGTCTCCTGTCCAGCTGTAACTGTCCATCTCGTGTACTGCACACAGGAATATGTGTGATATACTGTAGTTTATATTTTGTTTCAGCCTACAATCCACTCATACAATGCACCATACTGGACGGTACGGTGCAGGACCAGATGCCCCAAATGTTCTCTCTCTCTCTGCAACACGGCATCTGACTCTGGAACATGTGAAGCTCTGCTGAGATCTGCACCGTAGCAACAAACCATCCTAACAAACGCATCGCCTTTCCCCGACCTCTTCTCCTCCTCATTTCTACAAGTCCACTTCTGCATGCTGCCATCCTATGACAGCGTATTCTGAGTGTTGAGTACCATGTCTAACACAGAGCCGGGTAAACTTCTAGTACAACAGTATTCACATTAACAGCCTCTCCTCTATTTGGCACTGTAGATGATTAATCGCAGTGTAGGTTACAGTACCTCTATCGCCCCTCTCTTGTCCTGCTCTCAAAGTCTCCGTTACAGTCGCAGTGGCCTTGTCAGAGCTCTTGCGGGATGCTGGGACATGTAACTAGGCCTGGGACAGCCGATGAACCCTCCCCCGATGGCTCAGTGGAGAGGAGAGAATGACAGCAAACAGAGAGACAGGATATAGTCTCTCCTAAATATAAGACGTTCTAACACCAGGATCACACATCTCCCTCTTCTATCTCTTTCCTTTGCTTCTGCTGTTGTAACTGTCGCCACCTCCAGTGTGCTGGTGAATCAGTGGTGAATCATTTTTTTTTTCGATCTTTCCCCTCCCTTTCTCTCTCACTCACTCTCTCTCTCTCTCTCACTCCCCCAGCCTCTCAGCTGCTTCCTGGATTACACCGGTTTGCAGTGCATACACAACACAGTCTTGAAGCTCCCGGATTTAAATACTTGGTTGGAACACACCACGTGGCAAATAAGGGGAGGGACTGGGGGGGAACCGCTTCATGCTGCTATTGTTCAGTAAAATGGAGGAGGCCCTGCATCTCTGGCCACTCCCACTCTCTCTCCTCCTCCCACCTCTTTCTTGCTCATGAACACATCATGAGAAACACTTGTGTGGATGCTTGTTTTCATGAATGTTAATGTTTTTGTCACTTACATGGATGTGTGTACACTCATGTGAGCTTACACACACACACCCAGTGATCTGGTGATGTCAGGGGAGGCTGTTTCCTTCCTCGCTCACATGGCTGCTGTCCGGCACAAGGACGGCCTGTGTGCTCTGTTTCTCAGTGAGCCTCTATACAAGGTTTGTGAAGCAACACACAGAGCAGAGAAGATCCGAGGAACAACAAGGGAAGTTTCCAGTTGAGGGTTCCAACACATATAAGCACACAAGCCCACATGAGCATGACGGACACACGGGAGGCGCAACCACACATTGTGCAATTCAAATGACTGCGACTAAAGTAAAGCCAATATTATAAACCGGAGAGGAAACTACAAGGAAAATGTTGCTCTTCTTGTTTTAACCATCTGGGTTTCTTTTTTCTCTCTTTTCATGCTACCACATCTAACATCAACATCGAGTTCCTTCAACATGCAGATAGGTGCACCGAGCATCGAGGCTCCGACAACACAACGCCTACATGGCTGTTAACGCAGAACGCAGGATGAGGATCAGTCTTTAAAATATTCTATAAAACCTGATAAATGTTGAAAAGAGGAATAAATAATCTAAAAGATTTTTATTCATAAAAGATGAGAATTTATGTATTTAACTGTTACACATCATCCTATTCTACTTCACTTGAAACGTAACGTGTTGCATCTCTTTTATATACTTTGTTATTGTATGTGTATATTTAGTGATTTTATTGGAGCAATTGAACTTTTCTGTTGCTGATTTGTAGATTTTATGTCATATTTACCGTTGCTTCACAACACCTTTACAACCTCCAACTGCAGGGCAATCATTTCCCAATTTAGGGATTAATATAACTCCATCTATCTATTATATTCACATCTTATTTAGCAAAGGCTCTTACAAGTGAGAACAACACTCAAACTTCAGTGTACGAGACCTTGAAGTAGGCACAAAGTGCTGCCTCTAAGTGCAGGTTAACAGCTAAGGAAGTGATATGCAGAAGATAAGGGGGCCCATCACGGAGCCTTGAGGCATTGGTATATGGGCGTATGTCCTTCCCATGACACATCAAAGGAACAACCGGGTGAGTAAGACATCAAACCGGGAAGCTTCACATCTCAGAGAGTGAATGTGGTGGTTCCCCATGTTGATATCTTGCAAGATAAATCCAGCAGATATCAACAGAGGATTGAGCTGCAGCTCCAGCTGGTCCAGTGGAATGGCATGATGTATATACAGTGTATGTAAGTATATGTTCCGCCATTGATTACTTTAGTCACTTACTACACTAACAGCTAAGAAGTAGGTTGAACCAGTTGAATGCATTTCAATTTAGACATGCTTTTTATCCTTTAATTCATGTGGTGTTCAACGTAGTTAACACCACATGTTATCAGCAGCACATGGGAGAAGCTTTGCACAGCATCTCCCTCCTTTCTCCCAGGGGAACAAATGAGCTGACATATTTAGGAGCGTTGTCAGGCAGGCCTTATCTCCAACACTGCACGAGAATTCCCGTGCGAATAAGACAGGACAAACATTTCTAACAAAAGCAGAATGATTCTCAGCATTCACGCTGGTGCTGTTTATCTCTCTCTTCGGGTCCACCGGGGATTGTCTCATAACACCGCATCTTCCCTGCAGTCTCTCACGCACAAATACACACAAACCGTACGCACACGCGAGGGGATGAACACCGCCAGCACGAGTGAACGTTGAGTCACACGTTCAGAAAGGAAATGGATACAGACAAACACATTCGCACCATCTCCTCCGATCCTCTGTGATTATCTAAAGCGTCTCTGCAGCCGCCTCTGCCACTGGAAGCTCTCACAATATCTGAATATAGCAAAGAGGAGCACTGTGTCACTTGACACTGTCAACATGTAACACCGTACTTAGCGCTGCTTTCACATCAAGTAGTTCCTCTGTTGTGCCATTCTGGAGACCAAAGGGGAGGCTGAGATTGAAGTTGGAGGTTATAGATAGAAAGTTGCAGAGTGAGGAGTCGTCTGATAAGACATGTCCTGTTTCTATGAGCTTCAAAAGAGTCCATGCACACACAAAGAGTCCATGCACACACCTCATCACTGCTATCTTCGCGCACTTTAAGTGATCGGCGACGCGTGTGGGTGAATGTTTGCCTAAAAAGTGATCATTAAGCATATTTTGGGAAATGATGGGCGAGTGAGACGGTGACTCATCGAGGTCGCGGGACAACAAACGTCAAGGAGCAAACTTTAACTGGCGCGGGTTAGTCTGGGATTAGAGGACGTGGATTAAATTAGGAGCCATGACAAGGACAAAGGACAGCATCCCGCTTAACTGTACCTTAACGATGGAATCCATCATGGAATACGTTCCATCATAACAATGTGTATAAGTGCTGTCTGTCAGCAGGAAATCCTCCCAGTGAGATGAGCTGTGTGTGAAGGCATGATGAGCAGTCGAGCTGCTCTGGGCACGAGTCGGTTTCAGGCTTACTACTTATTACAAATGACAACTTTTGTTTCAGTCTAAAGGCACACCAGCCTGTTTGACATAGTTCGCCTAATGATCCAGGAGAAGGCTCTGTCGGAATTCACTTTCATCTTCATCTCGTGCTCCTCTATTGACCGATCAGTTAACTAAGCTAATAAATAAGAGGGCAAAGCCGTGCAGATCAGATAACCACCACAGCGTAGCGTGAGAAGCAGTGCTACAGTGTAGATTTTCAACAACAGCCAACTTTGTAAAAAGCTGTTGCCCAACAGCCTCTCAGTTGTCGGCCTCCCAAGGACACAGAGGTTAGTGAAAATAAGACACCAGACAATAGAATATAAAAACAGACTTTGTTATTACTGTCTACTTTTTTGAAACTGGGACAGCGTTGTTTGTTTAAGATGTCGGGACGATCAAAACGATTGGCAACAGACTACCTCAATGACGACATCAGACAGACCCACCTCCTAGTTTCCCCGAAAAACCCACCACTGACCAACTTCCTATCTCACACAGGAAGCCACTGAGCTATACATAGCAGAAGAAAGCCCAAGAATTTGCCAGCCAAACACAGAGCAAACTGCAAAGAGGACAAGCAAAGGTACACTGGCAACAACAGCCAGACTCTTGTTTAAAAACGATGGTCCAACTTCAGGAGACGCTTTCTCTCTAATGGTGAGACAGAAAAATGCAGAATTTCACTTAATATATGAAGTGAAGGGAAAACAGTGATTTTGGACACTCGTTTGGAAACTGGTGTCAACACAAAATGATTTCCGCTTGAAGCCGTGCCGACTGATCTGACTGGTCACAGAGACTTCAAGGACTGTTTAATATAATAGTCTATCGTCATACCTTTGTTGTTGTGTTTAATCCCAATTATGGTCTTCACTGGAACCACAGTGGACTAAATTTCCATTTATAGTGCAATGACTAATATGGGCAATTCTGCTGTGTCACTGTAGTTTTGCATTTTTACTGAGTGTTGCAAAGAAACTCGACACCTTTTTAAACATTAGAGAGCAACATGTCCAATAAGCTGTGAGGTTACTGTGGTGGCGACTCCCACTGTTGTTATCACTTGCTTCGGTGTGCAGATGGCAGACCCACAAGTTAACGTTTGTGCAGGTGAAAGTCCACTGGTGGGGGGTAACATAACAGGGCCTGCATGACTTAGCAAGTTATAGAGGGAGACACAGAAGGAACCCAATATGATACTAAGTTAGACTGAGCCCCCTACCCAGGGATGTAGCATGTATATGCCAAAGAAGACATCTAGCACATAGCTGCTGCACACCCAATCAACACTCCAGTACACACTAGTAGAAAGAACACCCACAGTCAATCCCTGCAAAGAAGCAGGGATCATCTTGCCTTACAAATGCTGTAAATATGACTAGTTGTATGGAAGTAAGTAAATCTGTTGCAACTGCTAAAAGGTGCACAAGGTACCGTCAAATTGGAGACCACAGAGTTTGTGCAGATGAAGGGAGACGGCTCTGCATCAGATCACAACAGTACGCACAGCGGTGATTGATGCTGGAGAGGAAGTCCCCCCAACGCCCTGATAGATACTTCAATTGCCTCTATATATCACGTCATATAGCTTCAGGTAAAAGGCGCTTCATAAATGCACTGTTTACCATTAAATATTCTGCTTCATGAGATGCAGTGAAGGTCCAGGGGGATGTAACAGCCTGCAGGCAGAGACGGATTCCTGCAGATGTAAAACTGACTGGCTAATCAATGTTACCAGCAGCAAATCAACACCAACAGTTACATAAAAGAACCGTGGCACATGCGCCAGAGCGCTGAAGATATGAATGTATTCAACTGCTGAAGTTGCTGAAAGGACAGATCTGAGGCGGCTTTTATATTGTAATTTCGATGCAACCCATGAAATGTTGAAGCCTCCAGTTCATGACTTTGATAAAAAAGCCAGCTGCTCAAGATGCAGCTGCAGTTCATTTTTCTACACATAAATTTGGCTCAGAGAGAGAATGCAATAATGACTGTGAGATCAGAGGGAAGTGCTGTAGCGGGTAGCCGACATGTGGTTCTACGACGGTCTGGCAGTGCGGAGGGCGAAGTCAGGCGGCTAATTGAGAGGACATAAATGGCTGCATGGATGGAGAGACCTCTAAGTTATTTATTACTGCAGCAAAGACAGGCTTCCTCTGCAAATACAGTATAGTATGTATCATGGTGAGGAACTGCCTGATATCCAATGGTGAATACTGCAGAACATTCAATTTTGTGCGGTGACACACTGAGAAACTGTATAAATAGATAAATATTAACCTTTAATGCCGTCACAGATTAATTGCTGGTCTAATATTCTAACAGTCAAGTCAGCATCAACTTCAAAGGTAATGATAGAGGCACAATCACTTGGTCTCCGTCCAATCACACTAACTAATACAACTAATTAATCATTTGCTTGTTGAAGACATTAATAACACCATCATTTTTGTACATTTTTACAACAAATATACATAATGGTTGGGTAATATTTTGTTGAACACAACTGTGCAAATAAAAAAGAAAATGCAATGTCTGTAGAATTCAGAAAGGAAGGACTTGATCAGACTGGGTGTGTTGTCACATCTGTGTGCTGATGGTTGAAACTAACAGGAAGGAGGAAATGCAGTTGGTCCTGCAGGTGTAAAACAACAACAGGAAGAAACAGCAACAAACAACATTTAAGTAAAAAATAGAGTTGAACTTTGATCGTATTCCGTCACAAGCTTAATTTATTTTCCTCTATATGGTCTCTGCATTTTAAAAAAACAATGATGGCATTTAGGCCAAACAGTTGAGAAAGGTGAGGTTACAACAGCTGTTTAACCCAAACTGATGAGATAAGGAGATACCACTGCTCATGGTAACTCATGATAAACTGCCATTACCAGGAGGGGAGAGCAGAGGGGGCTTTAAGATGTAGGAATCCCTTCATAATAGAACAAAAATCCAAATATACGCAACCCTTTTATACTGTTAGACATGCTCAATATGTAAAAGCATGTTTAGCAATTACAACTATGTTAGGCTGTTTTGCAAAAGTTGAGTGGAGCATTACAACTGGAAGTTAATTAACAGCTGTGTACCAGTGGACCATTAAGGCATGTTTAGTCAATCTGCAATTTAACTGCATCTCCAAGACTTTTTAAAGGGAAAGTGCGGTCGTCTGAGAACATGGAGTTTTCTCCATTTTTTTTTAAAAACATGATTTTACCAAACTAGAATTACAGCAGTGCCCACATCTGTAAACTCAGAGAGAAGCACTGCGCAAGCATCTTTGTAAGACCCCCTTCTCCCCCTCACTCACCGGGGCTGGTATTACTCTGCATGCTCCCCCTCTTGCGAAACGTGGATGTAGGTTTAGGCTTCCCATGTCCATTGCTGCTGGAGGAGGAGGTGGAGGAAGAGGCTGACATCTTGCCGCCTGTGCTCCTGCGTCTAGTGGAGTAAAGTGAGTCAGAGCTGCGCAGCGGCCAGCAGAGGGAGAGAGGAGCACTAGCTCTAATGCTGGAGCTCTGACTCTTGCTGGGGCAGCGGGGCAGCAGGACCCATGCTGTGCCGGGAGAAGCTGCTCTGCAGAGTTGGCTCCTCCTCCCAGCCAGCAGCAGGTCAGGAAAAATGCTGCACAGCGATGAACTGAAAGTCAGCCCAAGGCTTCCCCAGCTCCTTCTGATGGCCATCCTCTTTGGTTGCCCTAGCAACCAGTGAATTGGCTTGCAGGAGAAAACAGCCACGGAGTAGGGCATTGCAGAGCAAAAGTTTTAGCCAGCATGACAGCCAGCGAGCCCAGAGACCGACTAAACCGAGTGAGCTGAGCGCCAAGGTGAGCGAAGGACAAATGTTTTTCCACTCGTCTAAAAATAGCAATTAGATACACCAGATAAGAGAATGTGTTTTCAAGGATTCAGATGAGTAGCAAAGCCCAAGAATTCAGAATGGTGGGTGTGAATTAGAACAGGAACCAGCTTAGTGTGTAAGCCGAGGAGTGAACTCCCATTCTTCCCTTGCTGGAAAATTCTGAGAGGAGACAGACAGCCAAACTCCGCACAGGCCCGCCTGCCATGAACTATTATAAATAGTGACAACCAATGCCCAGTCTTCAAATCCATGACAAGTACGGTGTGTGCACAACTAACTTTCCTTCGAGTCCTGTAGTTTAGGAGCATGAATAATTATCACATGCATTGAGGGAATGTATAATAACCACATACAATTAGAAGCTACACAAATAAAGCTTTTACTGACAAATTAGTGTATGCAAGTACCCCTAATCCTAACCATCACCACTAAAACATTGATAACATTTTCAGAATATAGATATTACAGTTTTCATATACTAATGGTTTGTATTGTTCATCAGACTTATACTATCTATAATGTCCTTATTGGGCTTTTCAAAACAATACACTCTTCTCAGCCTGCTCAGCGCTTGCACATACTGAACACAATCAAATGTCTCGGGAAACTCAGTTCACATCACTAAACAAAGACTCAAATAAAAACACATGACATGACTCTATCTTCCTGAAGCTGGTGTTAATGTGGTTAACAGCAGCTGCCACTGCAGGTAATTGCAGTAATACTGGCTTTACAGTGTATTGTTGAACATTGCTTGCCAGAGTAGCAACAGACAGACATAACAGGGTAAAGAGCCCCATCTACTGGTGAGAAAAGTTAATGCAGCAAGACGCCTAAACCTGTTTCTGCTGAGTAACTTTTCACAGAATTCTCTCTTTTACAAATTACTAAAAATGATGCATTTATATAGCACCTTTCTCCCTTTACAATGTTGCCTCATTCACCCATTCACACTCAAATTTACACTTTTGGAACACGTGTTGTAGCTGCTGTGTGAGGTGAGCAATTATTGGTGTATTGTCTCGCAAACAGAAGGTTTGACATGGTCTGTTGAGTACTTTCTGGTTAAGAGACAGACACTTTACCTCCTTAGCTATGCCACCCCATTTAATATATCATGTATGAATCATAATTCTAGTAATAGAAGCACAATCCTGAAGAGATTCAAAGCTACCACATAAAACATATTAAACTATAGCAGAACCTTTATAGTATTCTTGTTAGGATTACTGTGAAGATAACTGTCATAGCTTCACAAGAACACCTTGCAAAGAAAACTCGCAAAGTTGCCAAGTTAAAAAAATCTGGTTTTTCTGAAATGTGACCCAGTATTTGAGAGAGCTGACAAACCATCTGTTACAGCTGCAGCAGAAGCAACTTCAGGCTGAAAAAACAGTTGCTTACCTTTTGCCACAAAGAAAACCTTATCGATGAGTATATGACACATGAAGTTAAAAGCAAATGACTCACACTCTCAAGGCCTCACCTGGAATACGAAGCGCTTGTGTTGGCCTGATAGCTGTTTTTCTTTCCTTATAGGTTTTCTCTTTGTATCTGTTGCTTGCAAGCTCTTGTCTGCACAGCCTTTAGCTAGAAATTAGACCACTGAGCATTTCACCAACTGCAAGGGGGATTTTTTTTTCCAACTCGTCAGAGCAAAGCTCATGGAATTCAGCAATTTGTTGCAGAGGTCATTCACCAAAAATAACCTGTACCGTCTGAACCCAAATGCAAACACCATGCTCTTTGTAAACATATGCACAAAAAAGCAAACACAAGATTATTTTTGCATTTCTCGAAGCAGAACCATGTTGCGACATATCTTCCACTAGTCATGGCACTGCATTTTATCAGGAAGTCTATCACCACATTGGAAATCATCAAAGCACTGAGGAGGAACCGATTCTGCTGTTATTGCAAATCAGTAAGAATTTGAATCATCAAGCTGCCAGTGAACAAATAACTTTATAACTGAAGCCCAGGAGTCACTAAAAGCACCGTAATCACATACATGACGAATTATCGCATTAGTACTTTTACTATAAACGTCATACTTCAGTAATATTCAGTAATTGGACAACTTGACAAGTCATGTCTATTACTACTCATCTTACAGTTCTGAGGATAGTTGATTAGCTTGTTAATCACTGTGAGGTCATTGTTTCGTGTCACAGCATGTACAAGCCACTTTGGTTGTTGTAAGGCAGCTGAAGACACGTGAGGAATTAAGCTTATCGAGGGAAGCAGTTGCCTTTGGACTCCGATAATATTGAAACAATATGATACAGTATATATATGGATAAAGTCATACTTTAACAATAACTAGATAAGGTATTGGACTCCTCGGTGAAACTGTATGTTGACTTACCACCTGACATTGTTGTGGAGAAGCTGGTAGCAGTCTTATTGTAGCTCAACTAGAAAGGAAGTGTCAGAAAGACAGCGCGGTCTGTCAAACCAGCCGCCCCTAAATTTTGAGTGCGCTCGTATATTTCCGTTTACGGTAAATGCATTCCTAACGACTTTCTTCTGTAATTTTTCTCACTTTCCAAAGACAAGTATTGCAGTCTGGAAATATCTGACGGGAGGCGATGATATGTGTTTTGTATGATACACAAAAACACCATGTACAATAACATGTCAAATTGCGTTGGTAAGGTTTCAGTAAACGGTACACGTGATAATTTCCGGGTTTCAAAATAAAGTAAAAAAAAAACGAATTACCAAATTGGATTATATTAATTTGAAATATAAAACATATTACCCCTTTTATTTGTAAAACACATAATACTCGAGAGTTTAATAGTCCATGATGGTAGTGCATGAGAGAAAGGATGTCAATGTAGGAAAGTCTATGAGAGAGAGTTTAATAGTGTATGAGAGAGAGTATGATAGAGCATATGAGAGTATGATAGTGCATGAGAGAGAGTATGATAGTGTATATGAGGGTTGGATAGTGCATGTGAGAGTGTAGCTGATAATTATGGCCTAGACGGCCTCCCATTATACTTTATGTTTTAGCCATGTTTTCCTGTATTGGTTCTCTCTGTTACATTGTAACACATTGGTTTTATTCTGGGTTTGTTTCTGCTCCAGACAACGATAATCGGCTGCAGGAATCATCAGACAGAAACGGCCGACGTCTATTTTAGAAATTTTTTGGGGTTTGTGCAGTGACAGTATTGCCCTCACAAGGTCAATTGCAATTAGAAGTGAAATAAGAGGAGATTACAGCTCCAGGGCTTACTTCAAAAACATCCTTCTCTCCGAGAGGTGCATTGATGTCTTTAAATGTTGAATTTTCTGTAAAATGTTTTGCTTTAATAAACATGTTTACACAGCAATTTAGCATATTTCAGCTCATTTGTTTGTTTAATTGTCAGCATTTTTTCTCTTGGATATGTATTGCAACTCTGCACATGCAGCATCAGCTGTTTTGACCAAAAAGCTCTGATAAATCAATTGTATTTTCTCCGCCCTGCACCAAACAACAATCTGTTAGCAAATGGCTGATATATTATAATCAAGCAATAAAGGGTTAATGTGCATTACTTTATATTCTTTTGGCAAAAGTAGAAAACCAAACAAAGCACACTAGGTACAAAGACGAACTGGCACAGAAGGAAGGGAGAACACAGACTAAATACAAAACAGGTGATTGGTAAAAGAGGAACAGGTGACACTAATCAGGGCGGTTAGTGTGGAGTAATCATACAGGTGGGAAATACACAGGGCAGGAAGTGAAGTATCTGGAACGAGAGGAGAGGTGGGTAACAAAATAAAACAGGAAATGTGAAACAAACATGACAGACAATGTTAACGTGGTGGATGGAATGTTACACCATGTGTGATGAGGGAAAGAATTTGTATAAACAAATGGTGTATTTACATGGACGTAAGCCCCCCTCCCATGTTGTCGTCCTACGACCACCATAGCTTCTTAATACAGAGGGGTTAGGTAACTAAAGAGCCAAACATTTTCTCTGGCGTTTGTAGATATCAAGACGGAACTGAAAGGAGAGAAAATATTGAACATTCATCATAATGGTTCCAAATGAATTTCAGTTTTGCTTTGTACATGCATTTCCCCGCTATAGGATCTAATTAGGTGCATGCATTATATTGCCTTTTAGTCAGTATATCTTCACAAATATATAGCCCCCTCTTTCAACTCCTTGTGCAACCCCACGATCTCCAGGCCTGTCTTCATCATTTCACTCTAGCCAAATGACTGCGAGCACTCAGTAAGTACTGACAAATGCTTGAAGCTGTTTTTGTGACACTGGTCTCGCCACAGCATCATAAAGTGTTCCCCGCTCTGTCACCAGCTTTCTCAAGTCTATTACAGGAACATGTCATGCCCCCTATATACCATCATCTTTTGTGAGCAACTGCTGTGATCTTGTTTTTCGAAAAACCCTTTAGTGTTTTGTTTTTGTTGTTGTTAGAGTTAACTCTCTTCTTGATTCAAGTGCTGTTGTAGATATTCAGATTTTGATTTGCATTTCTTTAGACCCTAGTAGCCATCAGGCGATAAATAAGCGACACTCCTCAAGCACTTTACCTTGAGTGTTATATAAATGTTCGGATAAAAGTCACAATATTTACGAAATATTTATGAAATAACAATGAACTATGAATCTGGCTTTGACTTTTGCACAGTCCATATCGGAATATAGCTTTTATACAACGTAATATAATTTATAGTTATTAAAGTAAATGAATCCAGGATGTCTAGGATGCAATCAAATGTCGTGCAAGACAGAGCGAGAGAAAACATCCGGTTTTACAGAACGACACAGTCACACACCCAGATGGTGATGAAATAACAAGAACAAATGTCAGCTCTGCTTTTAGACTACAATATATTTTAAGAAGTCACAGATAAGGGTGTCTTGTTGGAGTCCCAATAGAGCAAACTCCTCCTACCACCCACTACAGCACTGAGAAATGTCACTAGGTAATAATTGCCATGGGGATGGCAGAGCCTGGCGAAGCTGGGGGCGGATTGACTGAGGTCCATCGTTGAAGTGTGAGGATTGCCGCGCACCAGCATCCTCCCTCTGAAACACAGCATCAAACAGAAGCAGGATGTTGTATTTTATAATTAATATCTTTACATATTAATCTGTGGTCTTTATCTGAGCAGTGAAGGAAGATGGGAGTCTTGCAACTGACTTTCTTTCAAATCAATCTATCTCACGTTTCTTCCTGATGAAGGTCAAACCACTGGCTTTGGCCTTTGAAGTTTCTTTGAAGGTCAACTTGTTTGAACTGTATCGTGCTACCCACCTGTTTGCAGTGGAATATTAAAGCAAAGCAGCAAGAGCGTGCCACACACATCCAATCACACAGTGCACATACAGTACTGAGATGATAAGTAAATGGAGCAATAAAGACCTGAGATGTCATGTTTGTTACAGAGCCCCCCCCCACACACACACACACACACACACACACCGTAGGTACAATGAGAAAGCATTAGAAATGTTTTACAAACATAGAAACTCTTTATTACAACAGTATCTCTCTGAGGATTTCGCCACATCATTTCTTAACACATTCATGTCTCTGCAGTACCCTGGAAGTCGTTCTTTTGTTTTAATCACAGCATAAAAAAACTATCTCTGAACACGTGACCATCCTAACAACCGTCCCACATCCTTCACAGTTTGGGATATTTAGGCGTAATGAACATATTAAGCTTGTTTTGGATTGGCAATGTCACTCAAAGACAAAAGATATCTTCGAAACCCTGTATCAACATTAAGAGAGGACCTGTTATTTCAATAATATCCACACATTTTTTTCAGTCCCCTATAAAATATTACCCATCATAAAACTCAAGCTTAAAAACATATCAAAGTTTGCACCTTCTTTTTCTAATAAAATCTCAATGCGAAAATCTTCTTATAACATCAAAAAATTGTGCAGGAATCGTATATATGACTGTCCAGACTGGAAAATAATACGTTGTTCCTGCAGCTGAGGCTCTGTATAAACCCTGAAGAGGCAGGGAAGTAGAAAGAACAAAAAAACAAAACAAAACCAAATGTATATTTCTTCCGGGATAATAATGTCCACACCTGAAAAGCACACAAAGAAGGCAGTTACTGCACACGGCTCCAAATACATCAGCCTCCTTGCAATGAATTCCATTACAAGTACTTACTTGAACTGATAAAAAAAGAATATAGTTGTGTTGAGCGGTACAAAACACAACCCACACTCACAGTTTTATATACCATAACAAACAGTTTAGTACATCAAACAATGTCTGCAAAAGAATCATATTGGAATGTAAAGCTGTGCATCGAGAGAGTACTGATACTTAAGATCAATGTCCAAGTGCACTGATAAATAGATCACGTGGCAGAAAGCTGCGCAACCCTTAAGATGCGTTATAAAGTCCTCCTACATCCTTAACTGAGTCACATTACATTGTGTTTGCTTTGAGGAAATTCTTTGTTTGGACACCAGCAAAAAGAAAATATTCTGAGGTTCATCTGAGAGATAGGTCAAAACATCTGCACATCCTAATCCATTATAATCAGATTGAATCGACGGTTACGGATGGCATTATTACTAATGAAAGAACTACCAATCAAAAGCGAGAGATCCTTCAATGGATCCCGTCAATGGGAAACATCTTCTGTATTTTATTGCTTTCTTCTTTGACATTAACCAGATGATTTAGAAAACTCCAAAACAGGGCAGACTCTCAAATATGATTGAATGCACCTTTTTTAAGGTGCAGAACCAAATACTATTCATTTATAAATAGCATAGAAATGCATCCAATGGCAGAACCTCACTGCACAATACTAAAGTAATTCATTTAGATGGAGCAGGTGTATTTCAGATCAGTGTTGTTGTTTTTTAAAACATCTGTTCACTTACAGTCACAGAATCAAACATAATTTATATGATTCTTTTTATTTAAAAATTAAACATCATCAAATGAAAAACATAAATATTAATTCACTGAGTCATCTACTGTACAGAGCTGAATGGTTGTGATGAAAAGCCGAAACAAAGCCATTTTTGTATTCTAGCAGTAATTTGCCTGCTCACAAACAGGTATGGAATGCGTCCCAAGCAGCTGCATTTAACTGTACCCTCATTTTCCCCAAAACAGATGAGGCAAAGTGCAATGATACAACAATACAATTTTAAGTAATTAAATGAACTGAGTTACCTGTTGGACCGCTTTCGTTTTTGCTGAATTACTCATGAATACTTGAATGTTCAAAACTAGGATAATAAACTCAATTGTCTGTACGTATATGGTTTTTCGCCTGTTCAGTCTCAATGAACTCTGAAGTCTCCTCTGCAATTTGTCCTGGGATACGGAAATCAATTGGTATTGGCTGTGCTGGCTCAGGGGGCTGAGACTGAGCCACGGGGCAGCAGGCTTCCCCCTTAGGACTGGAGGTGCTGTGGGAGTTTTGAGGATCAAAGTTGCAGCCAGTACCCTGAAGAAACTGAAGGAAATTCTCCTCTATTGACCCTTCACGACTGGGCAGTCTGTCCTCCACCTCAATGCCCGCTCGACGAAACAGGCAAGGCAGATGCTTGCCCAGCTCCTCCCGGATCTGTCTGTTAAGACAGCCGTAGAAGAAGGGGTTGGAGGTGAAGCAGAAGTAGCCGATCCAGGTGACCACCTCTTCCAAAGAGGCCAGTGTGGCTGGAGGGCTGGCAGCCAGTGCTGAGTACAGGTGGAAAGAAAAGTAGGGCAGCCAGCAACAAAGGAATTGTCCACCTACTGCAGCCAACACTGCTGCAGCCTTTCCTCCCCCAAAGGACCGATGCGGAGTCGCTCTTCCAGTCCCTGTCCCAGAGCTTGTAACCATGGTGGAACGGCTGCTGAGTGATTCTGACCTCTGGCGACGAGGTGTGTCCATCCAAGTAGGTAGAGGTCCGTGGTGCATGGCTGCTACCCGAGCCACTTTGAACATATTGCAGTACACAACAAGAATCACCATTAGTGGACACAGGAAATAAACCAGGGTGAAGAGGACCATGAAGGCCAAGCGGTTTGACCCTCCCCCAGTCCAATGTAATGAGCAGCGTCTGTGACCCTGAGCAGGAGGAGATGGGACAGCCCCACCCCCGCCTCCACCAACCCCGCTACTCTCCAGAAGAGGAGTTCTTCCACCTTGCAGGAACCAAGCGAGCAGTGGCAGTCCAGACATGGCCAGAGCTTTGACCCATATCCCCACCAGCACTGAAGCTACGAGACCAACAGTCATCTTGACTTCATAGCGCATCGGGTGTATTATGTAGTAATATCGCTCCACGTTGATGACGGAGATAGAGAGGATGGCAGCACTGACCAGGCACACACTGAGGAAGAGGTAACTCCGGCACAGGGCCTCCCCGAAGAACGCTCGGCTTGAGAGCATGCCAAGGGGCATCAGCACCAGGGCTGCCAGCAGGTCCACCAAGCACAGGTGGAAGACAAAGGCAAACTTGTGGAGCTGTGGGGCCTTTGCAATGACCGCCATGACAGCCGCATTACCCACCACAGCCAGCAGATCCATGAGCAGCATTGCCAGAAGGGCTAGTGACTGGGACAGGGCCCAGCCCTCAGGCAGGGAGGAGGTAGACATGTTGGACATGAGCTGTTGAGGTGGGTGGGAGGAGTTCCACATTGGCTCCATTGAAGGGTGGGATGAGGCAGCCAGGCAGAGTCCTTCAGCGGCCCATTACCCATCCTTCACTGCCAGGAAGTACGGCCAGAGAACAGAGGCTTGAAAATTAGGTCAAAAGCTATCCTGTAGAGTGGAGGATGATGTGATGGTCAGGAGGTTTAGATTTTATGATTTCTGTTCATTTACAAAATCCTCATGTCTGCCAGCACCCTGTGAAACAACAGAGAAACAGAGGGAAGTGAACTGTGTGTGATTTAATCACTCAATCACTGTTAAGGCATTCATAGTGAGAAGGTAACCACAGCTGCATGCCAACTCATCTAAGTATGTACTACTATCATTGTAAGGGCATGGACAGCCACCTTTTAGCATGTAGCTGAAAGAGATTCAACCGAATCTCCAAAGCACACCTGTGTGATCACACTGAAAAACACAAATAAAGGATTTCAGATCCCATTCTTTGCAGTTTTGTTGATATCAAGGAAGGTCAAAGATAAACGCAGTTGGATCATTCTTGGCGAGCTGAAGGTGATAAATACTTTTCAAGCACACATCCTGTTTAATGCATGAATGCAAGCTTATTCCCCAAAACTAATCCTATCACTGAATAGGCAACGGCCCTTCTCATTCACTTCTACACCTGCTGTGAAAGCTCATGTTGAATCAGTGTACTCAGGGTGTAATTGTAGTTTTCGAACTATTTGTTTTCCTGATTTCTGAAAGCCCCTTTGCCATTTTGCACACACCACGCACATTCGTCTTCCATTAAATATATGTGCTTTTGTTCGCATAAAAACCACACAATAGCACATCTGCTACCAAGAAAGCCCTCAGCACTTGGCATGAACGTTGGTGACTTTACTGTTTGAAATAGGAAACCTGAGCATATTCATAGGATGCAGGGCTCTCTGCATATTAGCGGTGCTTAGCTTGTGCAGACAATAAACATACACAGAGAGCTGCTAGTATTTGTATGTGTTAGATCAAGGAAATACTGTTGCTTACTGCAAAAGAGGCTTCTAACAAGCATGTAACCAAAGCCCAGGATGTTCTGCCTCCTGTATATAATGATAATACGGCGAATCAGGGAAAAATAATCTCTAACCTCCCTGATCACCAAGTAAATGATTGCCCTCAGTAAGCAATGTCTCTAAATCACACATAGGGGTACTCCCAGTTCAGTTTAACCCTCCTGCCTGGTTTAGTCATGTCTTACCGCCCACTCATTTATATATTAATCATTAATAAATTACACCCACTGTATAAAGCAAGGCCCACGCTCTATATATCATATCACAGTTGAATTTCATTTTGCACCCAGCAGTATATAATCCCAAGATTAGATGTAAAGGATGAAAACACTGCAAAGAAAAATGGGTTGAGAATCAGGGAGCATGAGGGGAGGACACCAAAAGAGAGAGAAAAGGACAGAGAGCATCATGTACCTGAATCAGAACATTTCTTGTCTGCTGCTTTGGTCTCTGAGGATGAAAACCTGGTTCAGCTCCCTCGGCTGAGGTACACAGTCAGTCACTGCAGCTGTGAGGAATGCTGCTGAGGTACGTCCCCCTGTCTCTCTTCCCGTCCCTTGATCTGCCTTGTGCATCCTCTCCATGGATGACTACAGCTGTGGCAGCAGAGGTTGTTCCGAGCGACGACGCTGATGTAAATGCTTGCAAAGACACCAGCTCACTCTCCTCTTTCCCCCTCCACTCACACATTAACTGCAGAGATGGAGCAGGAGGAAGGGAGAAACAGGACCAAAGCCCGCTGTCTCCACAGGGTCCTAGTGTCCTTTCTTCCATTCAGTTTTATTTAGGAAATTAGGAGCTGTGCACAGTATGATGGCAATGAGGAGTTAATGGGAATTTATTGGGATTGTGAATAGACGTTTGGCAAAGCAAACCAATTTTTCAGTCAATCAAGTACATCACAATCAAAGTAGAAATACATATCAATTAAAAAGACCAACAAAATCATTGAACTGCAATGTGATTTGGTACAGATGAATTCTTTGGAGGTTGCATCAATTTACATCCACCTCATGTCTCCTCTGGCCTCCTCTATGCCTCCACGTCCATCAGCATGAATGGAATTTTTACTGTCAATATGCTTATTTTAAGCATGCTAATTAGCTAATTAGCTGGTCGGTATGCTGGAGAAGCTCACAGGCTTTTTATCATTTAGATAAATAAATCACAATTTGTTGTCAATTCCCCTGACTTGATATAAGGCAGGTCCTAAAACTAGAACTCTATGGATTATTCATGATGGCTTCAATAATGTGACCTTTCCTGTTACACCGCTCTCCAAATATTAACTTGTATTCTTTCACGTACTTGAACATATTTTTCGACAAATGACCTCTGGAACAATCTTGATATTATCCTATATCTTGTTTGCACACACACATATGGTTCCCGATACTGCTCCCTCATATCTAAATCCCTTCTTCCCCCACTTGTCACCATGTTTATTTATTTTTTCATTCAGTGAAGACTTTGGTAATAATGTCATGGATGAACGTGCCCTCCAGGACAAGATTTAATGAGAAAGTGAGGCATTGATTGGGCCTCAGTCTCCACCGTACCAGATTCTTAAACTGGGGCTACTGTTGCCACGGTGATCTTTTTCATATACAGTCCATGTCCTCGCTGCCTCTGCACAGGACAATGACATTTTGACTATTATGGGTAAGGCTCCTTTGCTAAAGAACCAGGCATGGAACTGCTGGTTGATTTTAATTGGCATTTGTAAGTTTCCCAGTGATGACACACATAACATTTGCATTTCATGGAAATCACATCTTGTACCACTTTTATCATTAAAAAGCATGTTTGATTTTGCAGCCTTTCTCAGAAACAGATTGATTAATCTTGTTCATTAATGGGCTTATTAGAATAATGTCACTGCTGAAGTCACTGCGAGAGCTGGAGCGTTCTGGCTCAAACATTTTACTGATTGTTGCTTTCAGCCCTCATATCAGCGCATTTACTGCAGCGAAACTATGGATAATGAATATATGAATAATAATAGTGATAATAAACTTTATTTATATTGCAGTTTTCTAACACAGGTTACAAAGTGCTTTACACACGGTAACACGCAAATAAAACAGTTTTTAGAAATATGTAAATAAGGCAATAAAACCATCAAAAAGGGCAAACAAAAGAAGTAAGACTGGTAAAATTAAAAACAAGTTAAATCAGGAAAGGCTCTCCAATAAAAGTACATTTTAAGATGATACAATGCAGCTATGAAAAGAACATTTATTGACAGAGTAGACACTAGATGTGAAGAGTTTGGTCTGATAAATCTGATGATATACTTATTATTTGAAAGAATAATCTGATGAAGCGATGAGAAGATCTGTTCATGCTTCCCACGCACCATTACGCCTTTATTCACCATTGTAAACCATTATTTCAGAATTACGTAAAGATAATTATTTGTACCCAGTTTCACCATTTACTTTTAAATATACTCACATGCCAATTTACTGTGTACGCTGAGATTAAAAAAAAAGAAATAACGCAGCATGATGCTACAGCCCTGCGATAACTCCTCCTTAAATGAACAGAACCACAAATTACAGCCTCCAAATAGACCATTTAAATATATCAATACCTCTCAAATAGATTCCTCCACTTAAATTATGGTATCTTTTAATGACTTAAAAGCTTTTAAGCAAACGTGATTGATCGCTGCATTGTTCTCCTCCTGTCAGTACCCCCAACATGACACATGCCTGGGCAGAGGCAACATAACAAAACATGATGCAGTTGGATGGAGGGATTTAATGGACAGTAATTATTACTGTTGTCATGGTGAAGATGTACCAAGATGTCTGGTACATAGAGTGATGGGAAGGATACACATGCTCCTGTAACACTTATTGCCTCTCGGAAACAATGTGCATCAGCACAATGTGTGTCACCGTCCGTTTGCATCTGTATTCAGCCACATGAGAGTTTGTGTGTGTAGGTATTCTTCACGGTGTGGGGACATGGGGATGCATTTGTGTGTGTGTGTGTGTGTTTGTGTAAGTGTGTGTGTGTGTGTGTGTGCGTGCGTGCGTGTGCGCGCGCATGTGTCGTGTGTTGACTCATGACAAAAATAGCCGAGTCTTGTTCGGCCGGCAGCGCCAATCATTGCCACCACAAATACAATGGTTTCCATGGCAACCTTGAAAATAGAATCCACGTTCGCACTCAGAAATAGCAAAGGACGCTGCACTAACCCCAGAGAGCCCCTACTGCCAATAATAACTACCTGGAGATATGGACGTGTAAATATCAACTGCAGACATAAAATCATGCAGAGACATTTTTCAAAACATCATCATTGCACCTACACAAACAATCAACTCCAGTTCAAATGCACATTTAGAATAGTTGCACGGAGGCAGGAATACATTAACCACCTGAGTGTTTATCTGCATTAAAAGGAAAAGAACACATGATCGCTGCGTCGATTATTGAACAAATGTCCCTCACATGCTGTACTCACAGTATCGAGAGCAGTAGTGGCATCACATATTGAAATGTAAAAATGTGTTGGAGTGATGTTGTTGGAGATAAAGGGTAAAGAGATGAATGTTGCCTTGGAGACACTTGAGGAGGAAGGTTAATATTGCAGCAAGCAGACTGTGGAGGAAAAGCTAAAAACAAAGTGGCTGTGTGAGTAATATCTGCTGCTTTATTCTCCTTTATTATCCCAAAAAATATTCAGCAGTCCGGAGCTTCATCACACCTGAGATTCATGTGCTGTTTGCGAACAGGAATTAAACACAGCGTGGGATAATAGTGTGTGTGTGTTGGATGTTATCAGTCTTTATGAATATTAGGGATGATGTCTTTGGAAACAACCAACAAAAGGATTAACAGCACAGGTTAAGGTTAGTTGTTGGGATGATGATGATGATGATGATGATGATGATGATGATGATGATGATGATTATGATGATGATGATGATGATGATGATGATGATGATGATGATGTGGCATCCTCTAGAAGTATACAAATATCTGTTTGGAGAAGTTCTTAGAGTTGAGAAAGTTCACCATCATCAACTAAAGTTGAATTAATTGAAGTAATTTTCACTTTAATTGAATTGTATTTGCGTACCGTCAAATATCTTGTTTCTTACAGATCAGGTGTTTCTACAGTATTTATTGTGAACCTCTGAAATAAAAAATGTGTTTCTGCGCTGTGAACGCTGGAGAAGAAAGCATCTTATTTACATGCTGATCCTGAACATCCTCTGCTTCATTTCCAGCTATAATATTTAATGTGCTTCTGGATATTATACAGCAGGTGGAGCAGGTCCATCAACACGCTTGCTGAGCCAGATGGTGGCAGTGTGTCCATTATATTGTGCAAGTGTGACAGTAAAGCCGCCTGCTCCACCCAGCACAACAGAGATTACACCTCTAAGAACGTCTGTGTTACCATGTTTTCTTACAGCAAACCAAATTAATCTATATTAATAAAAATTGAATATCCTTTTTTATCTATATTTTATATTTTGAAGGATTTTTTTTCTGTGTGCAAGAAGAAAATGTAGCCTAAATATCTTGTGTTACATCCCCACTCAACTTTCCTACATACAATCACTGTGACTACCTTAACTCCACTCAGAGCAGCTGTCAGTCATAATGTCACTATATAGCATCAACACACCACTTAAAACAAAACTAAAATATTAAGACACAAGCATGAATCAGTGTGATAAGATCTTCCTCATAGAAAGAACAAAAATCAGAAATATGTATCTGGCATGTTTGATTTCATGTTGTGGACCAAATCCCATCCACTCACAGAGGGGGCGGGATTTATAACCTCCACTGCAGCTTATCACCAGGTGGCCATCAATCACTATTTGATTAAATTTGGTGAATTCACAAACATACATAAAACATTAAATTGACTTTAACTCGTCTCTAAATGCTCTAAAAGAGAGAATAAATGATTTCATGTGGTTGCTTTAGGCCAATTTAACTAAAGCACATTACACTTTCATCTTTATCATGTGGCTTGCAAACCAAAACCAAACCAAAACCAAACCTTATGATTAGAATTAAATAAAACAGCTATTGCCCTTTAATGCAAAATGTACTGATGATTATTAGATAACCCAGGAACCATGACAGCACATTAGTCTGGGCTACAGGATCACCACCAACAACAGTCAGTCATGTTCAGTTTCAGTGCAAACATCCGTCAGCAGCTCTTCCACAGAGATGCCGATCTCATTTGTCAGATGCACTGCTGGCTGGGTTCGATATTACTCTAACGTGCTGCCAGCGTCCCTTTGCTGCGTCTCATTTATAATTCACAGGAGGACCATAAATCTCCTGTAAGCGGAACGCCGATCTCCAAGGCCGCTGCATACATCCACCCAGCTGTCTGATACCTATCAGCCACACACATGTTGAATCAGCTCTGTGAGAATGCTGCTGAAACGCTCTGGAAGGAAAATCACACCTAACAGGAGACGACCCGTAGTGCTCCATCACTGCTCCATTGACAAAGAGTGTGTGTCAGTGCTGAATGCAGAATCATGTTTTGCAAAACTGCATCCGGTTGGTTCTTTGTTAAGATTGTATAAGGATTTTTAGAGCCTTGGGATAGCATACTTGTGAATTGCAACTCAGCACAAAGGCCTCCAGTTCCCATCGGTTTCCTGTATGGTGGCAACAATACTGCACATTGGAAGAACAATCAATGCTCTTATGCTGAAAGCACTCTCTGGTAACGATGAGTATAAATAAGCGGCAGATGCATTGCATCTGCACAACTCAGTCAAAGCAGCTCACTTCACATCTGCAGAGAAATGTGTCAGCTTGATGTCTTCATTTGTATCACCAGGTTCACCGTGCTTACTGCGTTCCCTTATTGCGCTGCAGCACAATCGATGACACAAGCATTTAAGGATTATAGTATTTTTCCATCTGGGCTATTTTCCCAAGTGAGTTGAAATGATTAATAAGGACTGAAACTATTGGAAGCAGTCCAATATTGAGCAAGAACGCCAGACAGCTGCAGCGCGATCCGATGGGGCGATTGCCCGCATCATCTGCAAGGCTCCGTGGTTTCGGAATATTTAGCCGAACTAGCCATAATGTCAGCGAGTTATTCTATGAAGGCTTCACCAAGAAAAAGATATTGTGAATGTGAGTAGAATCGGGTGATTGAGTGAACATTGCCGTTAAGGTAGAAAGGCGTTTTATAAATGCACCACTTACCATCAATGACTGATCTTATAGTTTTTCTTGGAAATCTCAATCGCCTCTTTCTCTCAGACGTGGGCAGCATTTCATCTTCAGATCAGCTTTTATTGGAGATTAACATCT
>CAAKHC010005890.1:22068-39666 GCA_901007825.1 Macroramphosus scolopax | reverse complement strand
AAGAACTGAGGAAGATATTTCACTTCACCAAAATCACATGGATGCTTTTATTTTGAAACTTTGGTTCAAACCATTAGGCAACAATGCAAACAAACTTTCACTGTATTACTGAAATGAATCCAGTTTACACTTATAATCTATATAAAATAATCACAAGACAGCTCCACCAAACAAATCGGTGGAGTCTCATCATGCCCCTCTGTCTCACCTCTGCTTAAAGTTGCCAGGTTGTGAGACCTGAGTTCACACCATCATAACCTTCCTTCAGGTCTCGCTGGAGGTGACTTACCTCCATTATAGTCAGCCTTCCTTCACTGTCACAATCACTGCCGCTGCTGCTCGGTTTCCCAAAGCTCTGTGGATCACTGTGGACAAACCACTTTCAGCCAGATGCAAGTTAACACTGCTGTTGTGCAGAGGAAGAGATCTCTGGTTCTGTTATTGATGTTCCCTCTTGGTCCCCCTCTCAACACTCTTCATCACCTGGTTTGGTGCAATCATTCCGTTCCATCTCTCATACTCTGAACACTCACATTCCTCCATAAACACGCTCTTTCTCTCTCTCTCCGCCCTCTCTTTACAGTGTATCCTTGTTGCCTCCCTCCTGAATTCCCTCCCACTCTCTCCTTCACTCAACATCCAACTCTCCCTCCCACCCTATAGCTCTGCTGTTCGCCTAGTCCACCTCTTGCACTTCCTTTTAGGTGCAGTATTTCTTAGCTCTTTCAAGATTTCCATACATTTCTTGCCACTTCTTTTCTTATGTTTCACCTTCTCTCTCACTCTCTTCTTCTCCTTCACCTTAAGTAACTGCCACTGAATGCCTCCACATACACAGTAAAGTATAAAAAGGATCCAAATATCTGTGGGTTTGAGTGCAGTTCTTCTGTTTATGTACCTGTGACCATTTGGGTGACTGTGTTCATGTGAGCCTGTTCAGCCTGAGTATGTGTGCACCTGCAGGTAAGTCAGCTAGTGGCTGCTGGGCCAATGAATCATCCAAGCTGTTACCCACAATACTCGGCGGCTGTACATTTAACCTTCTCCACTGGTGCAAACACACATAGGAATCCGGGGTCAGACCTGTTGTCTTTTATTTTATAACAGACGAGTGGAATGAATGCTTAGGATGGAAGTGTAGTTTTAATCCCACTGCGTAGTCTTGGCAGGATTCATTTGATGTGTGATTCTATCCCCTCCATCTCTGTGCTCTCCTGTTTTGTCTTTATGTGTCCATCATTTTCCTTCTGCGCCCGTCTTTCTTGTTTATGTCGTCTTGCTCTTTCATCTCTCTTGCACTCTCTTCTCCTTTCTGATCCTTAATCTTTCCGCCCAAAATTCTTTACAATTGCTGCATTACAATTAGGAGCAGAAGTTCCCACGTAATAAAGCACTATAAAGTTTGGAGCTACTTGTAGAAGTCTCTGGCTGAGAATGTAAAGTACAATATTCGTTTGTTAGAGATATAATGACTGTTGCAGACTTCCTTCAGTGTTCCTGCTGTGCCAATTTGCAAAATTATACTCCCCCCTTTTAGTCTGCATAATGACAGGCCTATGTAATCAGCGGCCAGAAACACAGTCGGGAGCATCTCCTTATCACACAGTGGGTTTCCAGAGATGTTTCTATGTGGCTGTGTGTTTGGATGCTTGAATCTCCTGCAGTCTTAGTTGCCGCCGAAGTGTCTTTGCACGATCTCATTTTGAAATACTTCATAGTATCATTTTGCCTTTTGTATAGTGGCAGCCGAGTCAATTCTCTCCGTGTGTGTGTGTGAAGATGACAAAACATCTGCTTGTTGTCATGGGTACACCTGTATGCGATGTCATTCTGCGCCCTCTCGTTAAAGGCCCTGAATCTGGAGTTTGTGTGCATGAGTGAATGTGTGTTCAAAGCCGTGCATGTGGGACGGAAAAGTGTGTGTGTAATGTAATTTTTGTATTAAAGCCGGTGTGTCAAGTCTTTTTTTCCCCTGTTATGAATGATAGCATAGGAGGTAGTTATAAATACTTATTGATTATTCATGTACCTCAGCACCAGACTCACTATCACATAAATCTAAACAGGTCTCTGAAGATGCATCACAGGAAAACAACTAAAAGATGTTTTCTGCCAAAGCGAATGAACCGCCGTGATCACTCATGTGTGTTTAATGTTTTCTGTACTTGAAGGAGCAGCTCAGGCTGTCAGACTGAGAATGGGATGCAGCAATTGATTGAATTTTTTTTGTCAAATTTTCTCATCCAGAACATGCCCCCTTTTCTTGGCCCAGACCCATCTCCCTGCTTATCTTCACTCACTACCCCCGACACACACACACACGCACACACACACACACACACACACACACACACACACACACACACACACACACACACACACACACACACACACACACACACACACACACACACACACAAAATCATGCACATACACACAAATCACCAATCTCAAAATCCAATTTCTTATGTAAGCCTGCGCTGTGTTTGCACATATGCCTATTTTGGCAGACTGGTGGATGTAGGCAGCTGAACATTAATCCAATATGAATTAATATTACACTGGAGTTTATATATACTCTGTCAAGCCCCAATAGTATAACACAAACATGGTGACTGTGATTTATAATCCTCATTTTAAGTTGTGCCTTTGAAAATTTGAACGTTTCTTTCTAAATTCACAAACTCTATCGGGATGAAACAATATGAAATTAAAATGAATGTTTAAGAAGTGACACGTTTTTAATCACTTTTCTTCCATTCTTCCTTTCCAATTTCATAAAAGAAAAGTACAACAGGCCTACTCTTACAAAAGGACCATTGCATGATGAGCAATGTTACATGGTATTAAGTTGGTCCTACATGCTTACAAATATTTGTATTAAATAAGCGTAAGTATTTTAAATAAGCGGTGGTTTTAAAATATATATTAGCAACATTATTTCAAAAATAGATTCGTAACATTTTGACTTTTGACTAAAATTGTCTCTGAAGAATAGTTTTACCGGGAAAATATTTCCAGGAGAGCTTCCATTTCCCCAAATCAAATCCAAATCCTTTGCGAGAGAACTTCTTAATGGGAACCGACAGTCGTAAATGAAAGCCAAACCACTTCACCACATGAAATTGCTACTTTTTTGGGTCATAAACAGGTAGCAGTGACATTGACGCTCCAGTTTAATTACCGTGAACTACTCCCCAGTGCTCCCTCTATCTCTCTAATAGCATTTCCACTGCCTTCTGAAATGGTTTGTGGGTACTACACAAGGCCCTCCATCAATTAAACTGTCTGTTTGGGGAACGTTCACCCCTCTAGAGATGTAATCACTCAGCTCCTCTGAAAAAATAAAGCTTGCATTTGTGTGATGTAGGTGCGACTGCACTAACAAGCTGAATGGCCTTCAGTAATCCTTAAGCCTTGGTCTTTTCTTTCTGTCTAATATGCCTTTTTCTTTTTTCCTCGTCTGTCAAGGCTGACAGCTCCTCTGTGTCTCGGTATGTTCACCTGAGGCCGAATAGAAGGGCACATAAAGATAATATTGACAGAGGTTTTAGTCCGAAACAGAAAAAAATGAAGTCTGGAAAACACAGTAGTGGAGAGAAAAGTAGACAAGGAGGGGATTTTGAGTAAGGAAATAGGATAAAGAGGCCAAGGCAAGGCTTGAGTGTGCAGAGGTTGTACGATGACTTTATTGATTCAGTGGGCTTTGTCTGTCACAGCCTCAATGGACACAGTTGGCCTATGATGTATGGCTGTTTCATCCTCTGTCACTGCAGCGAGGGACACGAGTCAAGGGGTCAGCCACTACAGGGACCTTCTGTTACTCTGCTGGTACAACGGGGCAGGGCAGCCCTCTGAGCCCCGTTCATCACAACCCCACCGGGAGCTGTTGTGAACCAGAAAGAGCAAGAGAGACACTCACCTGCTTGTTGACCTGTGAGAGCACGAGTACCCACTGAGCTTGATAAATCTCCTGCACTCACTGCCAGACAACAAACAACATAAACTTGGCATTAATAAATAAAATCCGTACAGATATTTATATCTTCATCTGGCATCAATATGGACAACTTGTCCTGACTAATGCAAGAGCTGAAGTGAGGCTCTGTGAGCAGACACACCAACAGAAGCTCACACTTCAAAGCAGGGATGCTGTCTCTCTCGATGCTAAGGTAATTTGCTTCCGCCAAGTCTCTCTTCGCCGTAGCATATAAATAAGCCTGGAACCAAGTGGTCAGAGCACAAAGTAACAAGCTGTCCGGTGAGATGAGGACAATGAAGCTGTGTATGTCGCACACATCTGATTAGTGAATATAGTATGCATTACACTCCCGGGTGCTGAAGCTGTCGGGAAGACACACATACACAAACATACACAGGGGATAGTAGTATTGATTTTATGTACCTTGCTCAATTCCTCTGAGCCACAGTTTGATGAGGCTTTAATTCATCAACATACTCTCCGTGTTGAAGCTGTTTGCTGCAGAGTCAGGGCAAGGATTGTCTTTACAGATAATAGATAAAAGCATAGAGCCAATCATGGACAGATCTGCTCGTCAATATACATCTTGACCCCTCGAAAATGTGTAGACGTGAGAAGTTAATGATGAGGCAGTGATGCTGCTGGCGCTCACTGAATCTTTGATTGCCGCTTCCAGCTACTGTTTCACCCTCGTTTTACCTTTAAAACTAAATTTTCACATAATCCTATTAATTTAATGGAAAAACTGCTTCTGATGATTTAAGTTTTTGATGTCGGGGTGTCGAGGCACCGGGTGCCCATATGCCGTGCAGATTGCCAAAGTCACCCTGATCTCGCCGTCTTGCCCCCCAGGTGTAATGTGCGTGATATAAATTACACAAATAAAGTCATTCATCTCTCCCTGTGGTTAACACATCAGAGGCTAACAACAGTTAACCGCTTTGAAGAGTCTTAAGCATCTGCTAATGGGGATTATATGGAGTGTAACTGAGCTATAAATTGCAGCGAGGTGCATGGTCTGGCCGCGTGAACAGAATAGTAGAATACCCCAAACACCTCCCTCCAAAATCTGTTTGCTTCATAGAGCACAGTCAAGCAATGTTAGCCAGAGATCACAATCTTATTGGTTTCTTTAGTTTCTTCTTAAGATTGATAGGGTAGTATATATTAATTGCCTTAATGGCTAACCTATAGCTATGCTCTCAACATGTGTCTCAATTGAATCATGAAAATGGCGGTCTGTGAGCCAGCAGTTATTACTTTACAACGAGGCCAGGCTGGTGAAAAATGGCCATCATATAATTAAGCCTCTGTGAACACTAGCGGGGCACTAAACAAATGTGTTAATACTTTCTTCACTAATGAAAATTGAGGCCTTGCTGCACTAATGCACTTACAAAAATCTTGCAGTAGACATAGTAGCAGCTTGTGATTGTACTTCAATCAAACTGTTATTTTATCCGTCTTTTATTCTCTGCCATAAACTGCTCATGAGCTGGCGCCTTAAAATAACCTCACTTCACATAACCCATTTTCCTCAGCCACTTAGTCAGTCCTGATCTTTTCTGATCACTTCATCCTTTTTAGCACAGCTAAAGTAACTACGGTGTATTGGCAGAATGCGTCTGAAACCCCACAAATCAGCTTCTCGGCGTGTGACGGAAAAGAAAAAATTTGGATTTCAATTTGGATGCCTTTGCAAAAATCTTCAGCAGCAGTGTTCAACAATGCAGACGAGTTGCCTTGGAGCTTCACAAGGGGGCACTGTTGTCCTTCACTCCCGAAACCAACATCTCATCTAACATTATTTTTCGTAGTCACTTCCTTTTAGATGATATCATACATGGAATTAAATTATGTTATTCCTTGTAAGCAGGAGAGGAGTATTAACAACCGCTTCCATATTTCCCCCCTTGGTTAAAATTAGCTGAGTGCTGATACACGGGGCAGTTCCTCCATTGTGCTTGCAGCACACAGGGTCCCTGTTAATTTCCTAGCTCAGTGGCGAGGCAGTCATTATCTGAGGATGGGCATCTACAATGGATAATTATCCCGGGAAAAGGATTTCCAACTGTGGACAAAATACTGCTTTCAGCAAGAGGGCCTGAATGCACAAAAACACTAGCTCGCTGTTAGTCACTGCCATTAAATCTTTCTATATGCCTTTTTTTTTTCCAAACGCACAGTTTTGATTTGGCCCAAACTCCAACATAGCAATTTCGAAATACCTCCTCTTTTGATTTTTTTCTTCAGAATTCTGTATTAATTGCTGTTTTAAAGCTAATTTCCAAATGACCTTGCTGGCTGGAGAGACCAGATAATAGACTGTGTAATTTGAGTGAACCAATTGGCAGAACAGGAGAGTTGACACAAACACAAATACGTGCTCACCAGTGGACACAGTTGCACCCGCGCACACACACACGGACAATCTGTGGAAAAACAAGAGTGTACGTTGAACTGTGCAGGAATGTGACATATTTCGCTCAATATTGAGTTTATGTGAGTAATTACTTTCTTTTATTTCAGGAGCAGCTTTTTGGGGTTCGTTCATTGTTTTAAATTCTCTCTTCCTCAGTGAGAAAGCATACTTAGCCCCACATCAAAAACTCTCTCTCTCAGAGAGAGTCAATTTATCAGCACATATACTCCCACTTTAATGCACTCACTTAAGATTTTGATGAATTGGAAGGCTACTCGACCCTGATAAAATCATCTTATACTGTCAGTCAATTTTTCACAAGTCGAAGATAATTTACTGGACATAATGCCATGTCAATGTTATCTGTGCCTCTTACATGCAGATCAATACTGCAGTAATTTTCCTTGTGTTTGAGGGGACTCCATTGTGATTGTTAAATAGTTTCAAAAGATTCTGCATCAGACGCAGTTTGACCTTAACCTAGACGTTCAGTTTCCTCAAACGCCCGATGTGCCATGAGTACAAAGTATTATTTTTTTCCACTGTGGATTTCTTATCTTCTTCAAAAATCCTGCAGAGATCGAATTGATGCCCAGCTGCACTGTGCAGTAAACTTAAATAAACTCAATCATATCAGACCAAAAGAACATTATTAATGACTTGGAGAGGCTTCACACACGTACACGCAGACACACGCTCTCTACACTATTTTATTTTTCCAGCTGCAGTGGTGATTGACCCTGGAGGGCAAGTGATGAAGAAGGCAGATCTTGAAAAAGACATTATACCCTAACAAGGTTACCCTCTTCTAAGCAAATAAAAGTACAATGAAATAACAGAATGTCTTTCAGATCAGGAATAAGCGGATGACAACGGTGTTCTGATTTGTTTCTGCTATACTGGTTTAGCTCAGTATAATTGGCCAAACGGTCTGCAGAACACAGGTGATTTACAGATAAGTGGGTCTGCATGGGGTCTGGTCCGAGCTAATGCTCAGCCACTAACGTCAGCAGTCGGTCTTCTTTTCGTTTCTGCTCATCATACTTGAGTGCTGCAGGGTGCTGGGGGCCGGGAACAGCAGGGCTGCAACTCTTGCTCCTTGCAAGTCCGGCCCTCTGGTTATTTCCGAGGTGTCCGAAAAATTGGTGAAAATGCCTTTAGCTTTCATGCTGCAGGCTTGAACACACAACCCATTGTTGTTGGGTTTGCACCAACGCTATCATCTTTTAAAGCTAAACTGAAAACATTCCTTTTTAGCTGTGCCCTTTACTCGTCTTCTCCCAACCATTATTAGATTTCATTTGACTCCTCCTTTCCTGTTTGTTCTGAATCAAGAGTCTTAAATGTTATTTTAAGGGGGGGATCTTGTTGGTAAGTCTGACATCTTTGATATTTGCATTATATAATACCATGGTTTGGGTCATTTGGATTCCCTCCCCTCTTTACCTCCTCAGTGTCTCAATCCCCTTCCCAAATACAAATCACTATTCTTGTGATGGTGAGTTGAGTGTCCCAGTTGGCTGAAGATTACAGTTAAGATAGCACAGAGAAAGAGAACAGCTTTGCTATCTGATTACACATCATAAAGTTTGTGTAATAACAGTTAGAGTCTCCAATGCCACTGTCCTTAAAATACCAAAGCTATAGTCTAATTCTGTAGTATTAATCTCTGTAATATTTTCCGCATTTGGCCACATTTCTATTAAGTCACTAAAATTACTCATTTAGATCAGACAGCTACTAAAGCGTATGAAAGGCTTTTTAATACTATAGCCTTGGATACCATTGAGGCATTGTAATGTGGGATTCTTGGCTAAAATGTACTTCCCTTGACTTGATTATGTGGCTGTGAAAAAGCCGAAAACACATGTTAAATGTTAAATGAGCTTTAATGGTTCCGTCTGGCCGAAAATCTCCTTTAAAATCCAAGCACAAGGGATGCACAACAGCACTCATGTTGATAGGAATTTGGAAGAGCCATTTGCCAGCATTGTTTTTGTCCATTACTGTCTCATAGTCTTCCTCCATTAGCTGTAACCATCAACAAACAGACATCTTTTCTTTCAGCGTACTTGACCTCATCAATTAATCCCCTCCTTCTTTTTCCATGAGATGTTAATCCTCTTCCTCTGTCCATGTTTTCTTTCCATCTCATGAAGTTTCCACAGATGGGTTTCTTAAGAGGAGCATGCATCAGGTTGGTATTAGAGACCCTGACAGGTACCGGCATTTATCTTATCATAAATGAATGCTGGTAAAGCAATCATAAATAGACATATCATACTCATCCACTTAGATAATATAAGAGGGAAGGTTTGTGGAAGCAAGTGGAGGGTGTCTTGAAAGAGGAGGATTCAAGCAACATGATGACATGCTGCTGATGTTAAAGTCACTTAGGCAGGAATCGTCGCAGTGACTGTAAGGTACGCTGAACCATTCACATCAAGTTCCTCATCCAATCAGTCGATGATGTTCTCTAAAGCCTGGCCAACTTGCTTTGCCGGGGCATTTGAAATACTCCAGCATGCCAAGTTTGTGAGAAAACAACCCATTTGGAGCACATTCTTAATTGCTGTCCAATGGCATTGTGGGAAGGGCAATACTGCTGGTGCCATGACCAACCTCTAAGTCACACAAGCCCCATCTCATCAAATACTGGTGCTTTAGGTTGGTGAAATACTGCCTAAGTCTAAGGAGAGCCTCCTGCCACAGAACAAGACGAGCAGCTGTGTTTACTATGGCGGCCCCTCTGGCCAAAAGTATCAATGTTTACCAGACTGAAGACTGCATTTCCCATGAGCAACACCACCTGTCATAAAGGTCTTTATCTGCTGATGCTCAGGCTGGTTAGAGGAATGAAAGCAGAACGCAACTCCCTGTGATAAAGAACGTGAAATGTGAAATGGTGCACCTTGTCAATGTTTTGTTTACAGAGCGAACTGTTATCCGTAATCTTTGTTGAGAGTGTTAACAATATCAACATTCCCTTTTTATGCTATTATATTGTTTCATAAAGCTGGTTCCCGTCTGTATTTTCTACTGCTGTACCAGTGAATATTTATATCGCCACCGGACAAATAAACAATAATCTTTGGCCAGACCTCCCGGACAGTATATGTCATTTCATGATATTCACTGGAAAGCCTTTTATATAACATAAACATACAATCCAGGCTTATTTTTCTTGAGGCTCTGAACTTGTAGAAAGGAAATAGTCCAACTGCTCCAAATTTCAATTGAGAGTTAGGCTGTTTGCTCGGCGTCGACATACTGAATTAAATTCAACGTTGAGCGAAAATAACGTTTTAAATGTTCTAATCAAGATAAAAATGCTCGGACATGACTGCAGCGGTATGTAAGCAACGGGGAACCAGCAAGCAATTATAAGCGAATAGAGCTACACAGCTTGCTAGCGTTAGCTAACAACTTCAGTAAGTTACTCTCAAATTAAATCAAAGTATTGTTGAAAGCCTGGAGCATGTCGTTCATCATGATCACAATCATAGAAAGTTTATCCCTGCAGTCTTTGTTGGACAAATAAAGCAAACATAATGACATAGATACACTCAACTAATGCTAGCCAAAGAGTTAGCTATGCTAACATAGCTATGCTAACTCTTATCTTTTCTTTTCTTTAGTCAATTCTCTTCTTTTTCTCTGATGGTCCTTCACCTCTATCAGCCGTAACCACAGGATATAACATAAAAAAAGAATTTGTCTGACAAACAATTTCATCCTGCTTACTTTTAACCAGCTCATATGCCTCATCGCTGCGTCACCTGTAGGAAGTCAATGCAGACTCTTTTGGTCTGTTTTCTGTAAACTATTTCGTCCGGAAATATCCCATCTGACCACAGGTCTTTAAAAGCATTTATAGAAATGGAGAACCTGCTTGAGAATTCATATTGAGGCATCAGTAATAACCTCACATGGCGACATAATCAGAAATAAACTCCTCGTCGCTGCTTTGACTTTATGTTCAGAACTGTATTGTCAGTTGTAATTCATAAAGTGCAGTACTTTACTCTGTCTGTGCTGTATTAGTATTCGTAAAGAAACTGCTGTAGTGGGAGAAAGAGAGCACAGAAAATCTTCAGCCAGGTATGTGATTTCTCTTTCTGCGTCTTTTTTTTCTCTCGGTCTCAGCTTTCCTCTCCTTATCTGTCTCCCTTTTACTCCCTCTTTCCATTACCCCTGTACACACACATATACACACAATGCGTACAGGCCTCCCCTTCTCACCACTACCTGTAAGACATCCCCCCTCTTTCATTTTTCCTGTGTTCCCCCCTCGTTATTTCTCGGTGTCCGCATCTCTCTCTCTCTCTCTCCACTTTTCCTCTGTGTCCTCTCCCCTCCTTCCTCTCTCCATCTCTGCGCTGCCTTATGTGTGCTTGTAAGAGGAGGTGTTTTGACGTTGGGTTAGTTCAGCATGTCCATCCAGAACTGCTGGAGGCCCTGTGGGGTCCTCTGGGGCCGGGGGTTTGTTGGTTGTCGAGTGTGGTTCTCCAGCCAAGACACACATTCAGAATACAAACCCGGAGTTCAAATGTGAAGGGTGGGTGTGATGAGAGAGGGGGGTTCATTACCATTTCTTCTTCCCTTCATTCATCCCTCCTTCCGTTAGGTCCCCTTTCTCTCACCTCTCTTCTCCTCCTGCTCTGTTCCCCTCCATTTCTATGCCTCAATGCATACATAAAGTAAACAGACTCAGGATAGAGCAACGGCCCTGGGCAAAGACCTAAAAATACAAGAGTCAACAAACCCTTACGTGAGGCTACACACACACACACACACATGCACATGCACATGCACTTGCGATATCACACTGAGATTCTCAAAGCTGCTCCCTCACATCACACTAAGAGAGGCATGTTCAACTTTACTCACAATTTCTTTCTACTACCTAAATCTCTGTCTGCGCTCTCCCTGTAGTTTTCTTTTTATCAAAGTTTAACTGTATTGTGTGTTTCGTCTTTATAGTATGTTTACCCTCTTTCATTAAGTAATGGAATGCTTTTTCTATTTAAACAGGTGTAGTGTATTGTTGAAGCAGTTCCACAATATTTGAAGCGCATAATTTCCAAAAGCTGCTGATACTGATATGTGTAATGCTCATTATGATAATGCATTTTTTATCAATATTGTTTGATTTGTTGACGTGTCGTCTCATTCATGATGAGTTATCCCCAAACGCAGTCACTTCTTTACTGCAAGTCCAGACCTTTAACTTAAATATTTAGAAATTAATTAAGATTATTGGCAGTTGGTTAGGATGTGACTGTTAACGCCAGAGAAATAAATAAGTCAACCACACTTGCGGCAGATTTGCCGGACCAGCAAAAAAACTATGTTTTACGGTAATTGATAAAGCAGAAGTATACATATATACACTATTTCATATGCTGAGTAATTTTCTAATTGGTTGAGGGGTAGTAAGTTGTCGCAAAAGCCCTGCAGCACTCAAAGTGGGGCGAAATACTTGCTGATCAGAGAGAAAGAAAAGAGGGGATGAAATGTAATGAATTGTGAGCTTCCGTCAGCATGAATTGAGTCTCAGAAATTCTGATGAATTTGTTTTCTCAATACTTGTGGACAAACACAGCACACACTGCCGGACCGTCCATTGTGCCCTTTAACCAGAAATGTTTTACTCAGGCTAACCTTCAAATCCTCCCCAAGCAATTAGGCCTCATGCAGCACTCCTGCTATAATATGCACAGTTCATGTAAATATTATTGCAAGTGTGGAAGACACGCGCATCAGGTTATATGATGCTATGTTGGCCGCTTCAACAGGGTTGCACAGAGATGGGGATTGAATATATTTGCATAATGTATTTTCACACCTTTCAGTGTGCCGTATAATTTAGTCTGACGTTTTAGATAGGTGCAGTTGTGGATTTAGATGAAGAATATTCTGAAATTCTTTAAATTTCTATCTCTAAGGGAATAGTGAAAAATGGGATTGAGCTGTGGTTGCTGTCTAACAATTCCACCAATAGTGTAGTTCTACAAAATCCTTCGTGTACTGTGGTATTTTGTTCTATCTGCAGGTGGTGCCTTGTTGGGTCCTCTTTTCTAAATTCTTATTCACTCCTGAGGAGAAGTAATATTTATTTTTTGAGAGCTCCTGTATCCCACCATCCGCCTATACCATTTAAATCACCACAGACAGCCGGAATAATGAATCTTTCACCATGTGTACATCATAAACATGTAAAAGTGCTGGGCCAAGAGGCTCTAGAGTAATGAGAGGCAGTCTAAACAGTCTGTCATCATCTATGCCTTTAGAGTGGGTCCTTTACCCGGCCCCTGAAAAGTATATTGGTTGCATTATAGAATAGCGGCCCTCAATTTATCAATAAAAGAACCAATGTGTCACTCCGGCAAACACACAGGCGGCATTTGCATTCAAGATAACCAGACCTGTCATGTGAATTTTATACTCTGTCTCCTCTTTCTCGCTCTCTTGCCTTTCATTTTGCCTCTCTTTGGAAATTTGGATGAAAGCTCCTCCCGTGGACACGAAGGCTCTTCATGAACCCGAGTCCACAGTAATATTCAGCTCCCATCCTCGCATATAATAACAATAAGTAATTCAGATAGTGGCTCTGCATCATACAACTTTTTCCTTTTGTATCCTATTTAATTCACATACACCTCGCTCTCTCCTGCTCTGCCCACATAATGCTACTTACAGATGTGTTCCCTACAATGCTGTTGCATGCTGCCTGCAGCCAGCACCGATACCAACTATAGCTCCAGTTCTCCAGCCCTGACTTTTTCTTTGGGAGCTTGTGTCCATAATGTTTGCATTCTGTCTTTAACTCTGCAAAAATAGGTTTTTCAGAAAGCACAAAAAAACACATTTAAAATTTCTCTCATGAGAATGAAAAAACATATCAAATACAAATGCAGTCCCGACAAACCAATACAGGGAGTGTAAACACAGCAGCCCCACTGGTGAACGGCAATATAATACCCTAAACGCAGGACTCCACACAGAGCTGTGTACTGTGTTCGTGCCCTTCACAGGACTATGGCTGTGCAATAAAGGCCTGACTACAGCTGTGTGAGAGACACAGATCACATCGCCAAATCCAATAAGAGGAGTAGAATTTCATTACAGATGTTCAGCCTGGATATGACGGCTCCATCAATAACCGCCCTTCATGAGAGAGGCAGAAGGGTGAGCATGACGCAGTCAAAGTCGCACAGCCATAGCAGAATCGGATTGTTTCACAGTTCCAGTTGCTTGCGTTCTTCTCCCTCCTTTCCAGTAACTCTTTGTTCTTGCTGCTTCTCTTTCTCTCTCTCTCAGCCCCCCTCCCTTGCTTTCACCTTAAGGTTTTATTGACAATAGAAATGTCCAACATTTCTTCAATGGAGCAGGGAATTACATCTCAAGTGGTGTGGCTTAATACTGCTGTCATCTCCGCTCAAAGACAACCAAGATGTTTGCTTAAACATATAGGACCCATTTTTTTCTTCATTTCAAATTGTCCAATTCTCTCTTCTTCACTTAAACAGTTTTCCCTTGTCTAACTGCGTGCCATATGTAGAATTGTTTCTCATTTAATAGACAAGAAATCTCCATTTGCCACATATGAATCAATATATTATACGTGTTCTTCTTTATTTACTCACGGGCTCTTTTCCATTATGTACACAATGTTTCGTGCCACTTCCATGACTATTATCATCTACATGTTTATAAGAGGAGGATATTTAAAAGCTCGAGGCTTTAACCACACAGCCTGTTGGAAGGATATTCATCAACAACACACACAACGACTGGTTCTCTACTGATCATCCTGCCCCGAGGAATCAAAAAGTCTCAAGAACACGAAACATGACGATTATAGATCTGACCCTGAAATCTAGATTGGCAGAGTGAATATGTCCTCTTCATTTTTTGTTTTGTTGTGTTATCATATCACGAATGACCTCCAAACAGGGGCCATTTATCATAATTTGATTAAAAAAATTCTCAAGAGTGACAAGGACAACTGGATCCCGGGTGTATGTTAGACACAGACATGTTAGGTTATGAAACAGGCTTTTATTGAAGTTCACACTTTTTAATCAGGTCTCGCTGCCAGTGATAACTGCTTACCTATATTTGCTTTGGTTATCCCTTTTTTTTATTTAATGTGTGTTCGAAAGTACATTTAATGAAATGTCTTTGTGCTTTATAATACTTATAATGAGAAATTTGATTTACACCTTTGTGGTCACATGAATCAGAAAGTTACAACAGCATGTTGCCTGCTGCAATGTGTATTTGCCATGTTTAAGTTGTAGTGTCATGTATTATCATTCCTTTCCCTACATGGTGTCGAAAGCAATAAGCACGCCTCAGGGAAAAGAAATAATCTTTTTCCTATCTTTGTCTTCTCTGCTCCATCCCTGAATGCAAAACTTGACAAAAGTGAGCAATCCACCCAGAGAGGGAGAGACTTAGTGGTTTCACATCGGTACCTCCGTAACCACTTTTAACTCCCTGCAACCACCATCGAAGTTTTTTAGCAAATCAATCTACCAGAAAAGGATTTCTCACATTGTCGTTAAAAATATTAACACCCCTGGTGCAACAAATGAAAGCAAAAACAAATAAAAAAATCTGGCCCTCTGTTGGTGACAAGAATGTCTGATAGCTTGAAGTAAAGAAATTTGTTAGAGTAACTTCACCCCCACCGAATGCATAATAAAGAAATTTGTCTTAAAAAGTGTCTGAAAGGGGAAAGTACTGCTGGTGTGTGTTTCAGTGTGAGGCAGGAGTTCAGCGACTTGATATGGCCGGAGAGAGGAGCACTCCAAAATCCCATGCAGACATTAGTGCATCAATTTGAGCCGCTGGCTCCGGCCCCAGTAATGTGCTGGTCCCACACATCGTTCGGCTTTTGTGTGGCTCAACACAGTCTGAGCGATTACGTCCCAGCTGAAAATGCCCTGATGCCCAAAGCCAGAACTCTGGGCTGCACCCAGCCCTGCAGGACCGGAGACGTCTCTGATGGGATGTAACATTAGCTAAAAGGCTAACGTCAGCTGAGGTTTTATGCTAGCAAACAAACAGTGGCCACTAGCTAATGAATCCCAAAACTACACTGAGCAAAAATATGAATGCATCACTTAAGTAATGAACACTTTATGTACATGTGGCTACATGTAAATCTGTAAGAGCAAAAGAGTGTTCTTATCTTGAACCAGTATTGTGACACGTCCTCTGTTGGCATGCGGCCGGATGTCTGTGGTGCCAAAAAGCCAAAATCGATGTGGAAAGCGACTCATTGTTGAAAAATGAACATTTACAGCTGCAGCAATTTGCTGAAGTGACATGCTGATTGCCCTCTCCCTGTTGACTCGTGACATCTGTATGCATTCTGATGTGATAAATCTGGAATATTTGGGGTGACCTTCTACTGATCCCTTCATAAGCAGCACCTGTGTCCCGAACAGGGATTTTAATCAGCGTCTTGATATTCTGCACCTGTGCAAGAGATGGATTATTTCCGCGGAGAGGAAATATGTGATACAAACAAATTTGTGGGCATAATTTTAGACAAATAGATCTTTGAGCACACAGAACCAATCTTTGAAGTATTACCATTCTTATAATACTGAAATACACCATATCAGCTTCCCATAAATGATGCCAAAAAGTCATGATCGCCCCCTGATGGCTGGTTGCAGTATAGGTTATAGATACCGCCCATATCAAGTTTAGTGGATGGGACCAAACTAATTACACGCTAGATGCCTTTTCCTCAAAGCTGGTTTGAGGTAGTTTTTATCACACTGATTGGTTCTAATTAGTTATTTGATGCTATAAAAAGTAATGTCATGACTGACAGCTGCTCCATGACATTACGGTAATCTTGGAGGCAATTACAAAATTGTTCAGAAGAGAGTAGAGAGGAGATGTAGTGCTAGCCCTCCATAATAATGATTGTCTGTTTTACCTGTGAAAATTATTTGTTTCTCAGTAAGCTGATCTCTCAGGATTGAGTTGGTTGGTACCATGGCACTATTTCCTGTTCACTGCTGTACAAACGCTGGTCACATTGTGTCATCAGTGCAATAAAGCAGCGCCAATACACAGGACATTTTGGCATAATTTTCGTATAGTGTGAGGAAGTTATACTTGCTAAGGAAAGTATAAACCTTTCCTTAGGAGTCTCTTGGTGCTTTTTTAGAATAGATATCCCTAAAATATCCTGAAAATTCTCAAAATCCAATGACGGATGCGGTCAGTTGGTAACAGTCTGGAGATGTTAATCGGTGATGAAAGCTGCCGGCAGATCAGACCACAGCAAAATGAATTTGCAGTAACCGAGTTTCCACCAGTAGAGGGCTATCGTTATCGCAGGATCATACTTTATATTATAATATATACAAATATATTCAAATACTTAGCATTAAAATGTCAAGCTACAGGATTGGATTCATCAACATGTACCCATATACATTGATTTTCAGCAAAAAAAGAGCTTTTCTGGGTTTTGTTACTCTTAAATCTTACAAGGACATGCACAACCAAGCAAGCAACCCATCACAAGTTTGTTTGCTGTTTTCTTTTATTATTTTCTTTTTATTTGTTATTGTATTCACTGTGCATTCATTTGGTACAGAGACACGCTGTGGTTGGGATTTTTCCGCTGGTGTCGAAAGAACTATCATTCTAGGCTCATTTCACAGCGGTTTAGAGAGCCATTAGCGCATGCCATACATATTTATCAAGAATCAACACATCCAGGCTGCGTATCAAACTTGATAAATAGGAGTTTATATCAGACATCCCGTCCTGTCAGCTGTGAAAGTGAACTATTTTAAGCACATTTGTATCCATACACCAAACATTTTACAGGCAGATCTTTTTTAGCCGTCAGCTGGCAGCCTACTGTACATTCCTTCTGTATGATGACATAACAACTCTGCACATTAACACCTCATTACAAGCATTTGCATCAGTTCCTGTGGTAATCTCCAAACAAAGATAGTGATACAAACTGTGAACTCCACCGCAGCAGATGTATCACATATTTCTCAGACAAAACTGGCACCTTACTCAACACAGGGTAAATAGTCCAGTTGCATCACTGTTGTGGAGAAGAGAGGACGAAAACCCCACAAAAACAGGTGGGTGAGCACAGAATGGAATGACAGGACAGCAATGGGAAGCGTCTGTGATT